>WOXC01000691.1:0-266208 GCA_011680675.1 Gymnobelideus leadbeateri | reverse complement strand
CTGGTAGACCAATAATTCTTAGGTTGTCTCTCCTGGATCTGTTCTCTAGGTCAGTTATTTTTCCAGTGAGATATTTTACATTTTCTTGCAATTTTTCGATCATCTTGTTTTTTTCGATTGACTCCTGCTGCATCATAGAGTTCTGAGTTTCAGTTTGGTTGTATCTAATTTTTAGTGAATTATGGTCTTCAGTAAGTTTTTGAAGTTCCTTTTTTAGGGAGGTATTTTCTTTTTCCAAGTTGGTCATTGCCTCCCTGATTTGGTCTTTAAAATTTTTCTTAAGCTCCTCCAGGAATGCTATTTGGGCTTGAGACCAGATCATGTTTCCTTCTGTGGTCTCTGGTGTGGGCAGAGAGTCTATATTGTCCTGTGTGTTTTGTTGTTCTTGCCCTGCATAGTATGCTCGAATAGACTTTCTTGCCTTCCCCTTCTCCTTTTCAGCTTCCTTCCTTCCCATTGTGACTTCCTGTTTCTTAGTGTCTCAGGCTATGAGTTTGGGGCCTGATCCTTGACTTTGAATACCTCTGGGTGGCTAGTTTATGGCTAAGTCAGGGAAGTCAGTGAGGAATGTAGATGTGTAGGTGGGGATGAGTCTGACCACTTCAGATTTCTGCCTCTATACCCCTGGGCTATAAGTAGGCTTTTGTTGGTGAGGTGAGGTGGGGCTAGTTGGGTCCCCTCCCTCTCTTCTCTTCAGATTCCTGGCTGTCTCAGTTACAGCCTTTCTTGGAGATTCTCAAGCCTGAGGCTATTTCCATTAACTTGGGATTTCAATCTGGGTGGGAGACTTATCTTTGGGTTTTCTGCTTCATGAAGGAGGGATGGTAGGATCGGAGCAGCTAGAATTTACTTTGCCATTCCAGCCCCTGTATCATACAGGCAGGCAGTTTCTAAATTTCCAGGCTGGGGGCTGAATGCAGCCTGAGAAGCCACTCTCTCCACTGGGGGCCTGACTCTCCTACCTGGCTCCAATGATCCGTTCCCTCTGCGAGATGACTGCGATTCGTCCTTGGTAAGTCTGCAGGCTGGGGCTTTTTCTCTCTCTGGTGTAGTCTGCTTGCCTGCTCTTAGGTCTGAGCTGTGCAGACCCCACACGCTCTGCGCTCGACCTGTGCGGACACTCTGGGCAACCTCCTGGGCTGGATTCTGCCACCCTCTGTCTTCCACTGGGCTTCGTCACTCCGGAATCTGCTCAGATTTACCCTTTTGGACTTAGTCTACAATATGTTTTTAATGAAGATACTTGAGTTGGATATCATGGCCCCTGGAAACCAAAGACTTTAGCAGGTCCCAGTTTGACATAGGTGAATTCTTAGCAAGTTTTGACTAGATGATGTCTGAGGTCCCTCAAACTTGCAGATCCTATGAGTCTGCGACTGAGGCTGCTATCTTCATTCCCCTAAAGCTCAGTTGCCCTTTCTGTCTAATTGGGGTAATGCTTGCTAGATGATTGACCGACTGACATAGGTAGGGCCAGTATTCTTTATTTTATAGGTGAAGAAACAAGATTCAGGGGTTTTCATAGACCCAGAACATAAGAGCTGTAAGGAACTTTCCTACTGGCAACATCATTTGTTCCCACATGAATGTTCAGAAGTGAGTAATCATCATTAGAATAGACATATCTTGGAAGGTTTTAGGCTCATCCAGGATATTTGTTCCAGGAAGATAGGAGTCCACTCCATAGTTAACATGAGCTTGATAAATAGCAGTGTGAGAACCTTCACAGGGAACCACCAGCTCCCTCATCACTATTCAGTCCAGTCTCGAATCAAGGGGTCCTAGAATTATTGGCAGAACAAGCCTAGAACCACACACCCTGGATCACAGACCAGTGCAATATCCATTTGACCATGGCACTCCACCACCAGCAACCAGTACAAGGTGCTCAGTCATAGCTCATTCCTACTTCATGGCCCGGATTTGTCCCTGTGGAACAGTATTTCCACTAAGGAAGGTTTTCCTTTTCTCTCTATGGATGGAAGATCTTGCTTCAGAGTGTGAGATGAAGATGGGTGCCTTCCTTTATGAGAGGCCCTGGATTTGAATCCTGACACTTTAGGCAAGTCACTTTACCTATAGAAATTGGTTCCCTCATTTGTAAAATGAAGATAATAGTACATGCATTTACTACATCTAGGACTGTTGTGAAGAAGCTGCTGCTTTAGAAACAGCATTGTTGTTGTTGTTGTTGTTGCTCTTCCTTTCCATACTCACCCCAAGGTTTACTGCACAGATGGCGATGGACTTGTTGGCAAAGAGACAGGACAGGCTGTCATTGTAGACCTGCCCAGGCAGTATCAAGTCAAACATGCTGTGACCCATCATGGGTGGCAGTGACCATGGGGTAAAGAGCCCAACATAGGAGATATGTCCCTCACTATTGCATGGAGTTATGAGCTTCCAGGGAATCAACAAGGCAGGAATTCAGTGGGACTGACAGGTGTCAAGGGATCTATGGGCTTGCTGTGAGGGATGGGGGAAGGGAATCTGGTTATGGGAATAGATTTATGTTAGGTTTCAAGGATCCTAGGATTCAGAGCTGGAAGATACTGTGGAGCTAAAAAAAATCCAGCCCCCTCATTTTATAGATGAGGGGGATGAGACCCAGAGAAGGGAAAGGACTTGTCCAAGGTCACATGTGTATTAAGTAACAGAGTCTGAATTAATATGTAGTTCCCCTGATGCCAAAGACAGTAGTCCTTGTTGAATGTTCCTCTCTGGACCTCAGTTTCCTTCCCTATAAAATAAGGGTGGGGAGGGCTAGATTTTTCCTAAGGGCCCTTCCACTGCTGAGATTCTATAATTTTACTTTAATAAACACTGATCTCTCCCTCCTCTGAAGATCAAAAAAAGTATATTGTCCATTGTTCTTTATAGGACATTTGATTCTTTTCAATCCAGATAAAGATAAAGACTGGGTTTTATGCTGTCCTATCTTCCCTGTAGCCTAGCCCAGTTTGGAGGTGAATATTCAGCTTGATGTCTAAGCAAAGGCTTTTAAAATGCAATTGGATTTAAGGAGGAAAACTCAGAGTTCGACCTGCACATTGCCCCATTTCCCTAAACAATTGAAGATAATTTTATTCACTGACATCTAATGCCCAGTGATCTTTTAGGGGATTAGCTGTACCTCCCTCCCTTTATGGTCAGGATAACTGTGCCAGGAAGGATTGAGGCAGGGTGGTGTTCTGGGAACAACAGCGAGTCTGGAGGCCAAGGACCCAGGATCAGATTCCACCTCTGCCATGTGCAGCTTTGCATGATTTTAGACAAGATTCCCTCCCCTCTCCTGGCCTTAGTTTCATCTTTTGCAAAGCAAGAGGACTGGACTGGATGATCTCCATAGTCCCTTGGCTATTTAAGTCAAAAGTGATTCTATGTCTTGGCACAGAGCAGGAGAAGAGATGAGCCTATCTTTCTATTAGACAAGATGGCATACTGGAGAGAATGCTAGATTTGGAGTCATGAAAACCTTTCAAATCCAAACTTCTGAAATAAATTAGTGGCCTAAGGCAAATCATTCTACTTCTCTGAGTCTCAGTTTTTTTCATCTGTAAAATGGGCAATAATAAATTACTGTACAAACTACATGGGTTTGGGAGTGAGAGACATGATTATTTTTCTCTTACGCTGATAACCAGTTATTTAACTGGGACTCAGGTTTTCTCTCTTCCTACTTCTTCATTCAGAAGCCCCTTAGGGTATCCAGTCTTTGAAGGGCAGGGCTTATGTTAATATGAAATATTGAGCAGGGGGGGCGGAGCCAAGATGGCGGAGTAGAAACAGCATTTCCAATGTGCTCTGCCCCACACAAATTTCAAACAATGTGAAAGGGAGCTCCAAACAACTTCTGGAGCCACAGCACCCACAGAACAGCACAGAGAAGCTAGCCTCCTGCTGAGGACAGCCCAGCAGCCCTGCAGGGAGCGGCCAGCACAGCGCTCTGAGAGCAGGCAGCACAGCGCACTGGGAACCAACAGCGCAGAGCCCAGGTCCGCGGTTTTAGCTCCAGGGCGGCCGGGCCTTCAGCTGGCTGGGGAACCCCAGAACACCAGCAATTGTGGCGATTCCAGAATTATCAGCACAGATATGCCTAGGACAAAGTGAGAGGTTAGTGCCCTATGGACTTTGGGACCAGTATTTGGGGAACACGTGGCTTCCTCCCCTGGGGCAAAAAGCTGCTGAAGAAACAGCTGCACAGAAGCCATTTTGCAGCGTCAGTAGTGGCTCTAGCTCCTGGTCTGCAAACTGTAGGAAGATCCAGCAATCAGTCTGGGGGTTAATCACTTTTGCTTTAAACTGCCTGGATCTGGATTGTGGTCTGGGGGGGAAGTTTGGGGTGGGTATCCAACTTGTCAGAGTGGGTGGAGGCTTTACAGAGGCCACCCAACTGGCGGAAGTTGTGAAGACCCCACGTTTGGGCGGAAGCTCCCCTGTCTGGTGGCAGAGTCCTACCGTGGCAACAAGCCCCAAAATCAAGTAATTAAGTGGCAATATGCCTAGGCAAATGAAACAAAATAAACAGAAAAGTTCAACATTGGACTCCTATTTTAGGGGCAAAGAGGCTCAAAGCATGGAGGACTGTGAGGTCAGAACTCCTGCACCAAAAGCCCCAAATGAAAATACAAGCTGGCTACAGGCCATAGAGGACCTTAAGAAGCAGATAAGAGAAGTGGGGGAAAATTTGGGAAGAGAAATGAAAAAGATGCAAGAAAAGTATGAAATGACAGTCAACAGCCTGACAGGAAAATAACACCTTAAAAAATAGACTAACTCAAATGGCAAAAGAGGCTCAGAAAGGCAATGAGGAGAAGAATGCCTTAAAAAGTCGAATTTGCCAGATGGAAAAAGAATCTCTAAAGCTCACTGAGGAGATTCATTCCTTCAGAGTTAGACTGGAACAAATGGAAGCTAGGGACTTTATGAGAAATCAAGATACTATTAAACAGATCCAAACAAATGAAAGATTAGAAGGCAATGTGAAATATCTCATGGGAAAAACCACTGACCTGGAAAATAGATCCAGGAGAGATAATTTAAAAATTATTGGACTACCTGAAAGCCATGACCAAAGAAAGAACCTAGAAATCACCCTTCAAGAAATTCTCAAGGAAAACTGCCCTGATGTTTTAGATCCAGAGGGCAAAATAGAGGTTGAAAGAATCCACAGATCACCTCCTGAAAAGATCCCCAAAAGAAAACTCCCAGGAATATTATAGCCAGGTTCCAGAATCCCCAGATCAAGGAGAAAATACTCCAAGCAGCGAGGAAGAAACAATTTCAATATTGTGGAAACAATCAGAATAGCACAGAGGGCAAAAGAGCTGGGAATGAACCCAAGGGTCACCTACCCAGCAAAACTGAGTATCTTGTTTCAGGGGAAAATATGGTCATTCAGTGGAATAGAGGACTTTCAAGCGTTCTTGAGGAAAAAATCAGAGTTGAATAGAAAATTTGACATTCAGACACAAGAAGCAAGAGATGCTTGAGAAGGTAATCAAGGAAAAGAAATCAAAAGGAACTTATCAAAGTTGGACTATTTACAGTCCTACATGGAAAAACAATAACTGTGTTTGATGAAACCTTTCTCATTATGAAAATAATTGAAGAAGAGTACATGGCATATGTTCACAGGTATACATGGATAGAGGGCACAGGTTGAATTTGATGGGAAGGGATGATTATTATTTTTTTTTTTGGAGGGCAATTGGGGTTGGGTGACTTGCCCAGGTTCACGTGGCTGGGTTTTTGTTTGTGTGTTGGGGGTCTGGGGCCAGATCCGAACTCGGGTCCTTCTGGCTCCAGGGCTGGCTCTCTGCTCACTGCGCCACCTAGCCACCCCAAGGGCAGGATGATTCTTAAGGTGTGAAGTCAAGAGGTGAGAGAGGAAAGTGGCAAGAGGAGATGGAGAGAGACAGGGTAGGGTAAACTATCTCATGTAGAAGAGGCAAGGGGAAGTAGTTGTAGGGGAGGGGAAGAACAGGAAGGCAAAAAGGCAAAAGCATATTCTCATTGAAGTTGGCTCAAGGAGAGAATCACATATATACTAAATGGAATATCTTACCCTCACTCACTCTCCTTAGTAGGGGAAAAGGGGATGAGAGGGGGGATGATGGACGGGAGGGCATTCTGGGGAGAGGGGAGGTTAGAAGTACCCACTATCAAAGAGGGACAGGATCAAAGTAGGGAATGGACTAGGTGGGAGGTGAGACAGGTGGGAGGGAAATATAAGCAGTCTTTTACAATATATCTACTATGGTAATGTTTTGCATAGATATACATGTACAATACATACTGAATTGCTTATCTTCTCAGAGGGAGTGGGTGACAAGGGAGAAGGGGAATGGATCTGAAAATCGAAGTTTTAAAATGAAATGTTTCATAAGATGTCCAGGCATTGGGGCTCAGAGATTCACCTTGCCCTAATGGCAAAGTCGAAGGGGGTATGGGAGAAGATATGGGAGAGAGCAGATTGGATGAGGGGATATCTAGTGGGACTGCTATTCTGGGGTGGTGGGTAGGGAAAAAATGGGGGAAAATGTCACTCATAATCTGGTGGAAATGAATGATGTAAACCAGAAGTTAATAAAGCATTTGTTTAATTAAAAAAATAATAATAATAAAAAGAAAAAAAAGAAATATTGAGCAGATGTATCCCACTGGAAAAATTCAGATCTGATTGAAATGTAAAAAAATTCTAGCTTAGGTGAATTTGTGGATTTTGACCCGTTATGTTTTAGTCAGACAGGTCTGGGTAGAAGCCAATTCCCTCTTTTATCTCAATTATCCTAGAAAGGCAGTATGGATATAGACAAGTCTCTCTGGTCAAGACTGAATGATTAGAGTCTTGTCCCTCAGGCCCTCATTAAAATAAGCCTACCTGGGGCGGAACCAAGATGGCGGAGTAGAAACAGGGCATCCAAGGCACTCTCCCTGCAGATTACCTCCAAACTATGTAAAAGGGGAGTCTCAACAACTTCTGGAGCCCTAGTACCCACAGAACGACACAGAGAAGCTAACCTCCCACTGAGGACAGCCCAGCAGCCCTGCAGGAAGGACCAGCACAGTGCTCTGGAAGTTGGCAGCACACAGCCGTGCGTGGGGAGCCGAGCACAGGTCCGCCTGAGTCACGGTTTTAGCCCCAGGGCAGCCAGGACAGCAGCTGGCTGGAGGGACCCCAGAACACCAGCAGCTGTGGTGATTCCAGAATTATCAACATAAACATGCCTAGGACAAAGTGAGAAGTTAGTGCCCTATGGACTTTGGGACCAGTATTTGGGGAACACATCGGCTTCCTCCCCTGGGGGCTAGAAGCCGCTGAGGAGACAAGCCATTTTTTAGTTTTCAGAGGCAGCTCCAGCTCCTGGCCTGCGAACTGTAGGGAGATCCAGCGATCAGTCTTGGGGGGTAATCACTCTTGCTTTAACCTCCCTGGATCTGGATTGTGATCTGGGGTGGAGGTCGTGGGTGGGTTTCCAGCTTGC
This sequence comes from Gymnobelideus leadbeateri, assembly GCA_011680675.1. Taxonomy (NCBI): domain Eukaryota; kingdom Metazoa; phylum Chordata; class Mammalia; order Diprotodontia; family Petauridae; genus Gymnobelideus; species Gymnobelideus leadbeateri. Next base: position 258,721 of record WOXC01000691.1, on the reverse strand, counting down.
CAGAAATGGAAGTTGTCCCCCCACACATTTGGGACGAAAGTTCACCTGTCTGGCAGCCCAGCCATACTATGTCAACAAGCCCAAAAAGTCAAGTAATTAAGTGGTAACATGGCAAGGCAAAGGAAACAAATTAAACAGAAAAATGCAACCTTAGACTCCTATTTTGGGGGCAAAGAGGATCAAAGCATTGAATAGGGGGAGGACTGTGAGGTCAGAAGTCCTGCTCCAAAAGCCCCAAAGGAAAATATGAGCGGGTTACAGGCCATAGAGGACCTTAAGAAGGACTTTAAAAATCAAATAAGAGAAGTGGAGGAAAAATTGGGAAGAGAAATGCGAAGGATGCAGGAAAAGTATGAAATGAGGGTCAACAGTCTGACTGAGGAAAACAACACCTTAAAAATAGACTAACTCAAATGGCAAAGGAGGCCCAAAAGGGCAATGAGGAGAAGAATGCCTTAAAAAGTCGAATTTGCCAGATGGAAAAGAATCTCAAAAGCTCACTGAAGAGATTTATTCCTTCAGAGTTAGACTGGAGCAAATGGAAGCTAATGACTTTATGAGAAATCAAGATGCTGTTAAGCAGATCCAAAAAAATGAAAGATTAGAAGGCAATGTGAAATATCTCATGGGAAAAACCACTGACCTGGAAAATAGATCCAGGGGAGACAATTTAAAAATTATTGGACTACCTGAAAGCTATGATCAAAGAAAGAACCTAGAAATCACCCTTCAAGAAATTCTCAAGGAAAATTGCCCTGGTGTTTTAGATCCAGAGGGCAAAATAGAGGTTGAAAGAATCCACCAATCACCTCCTGAGCAAGATCCCAAAAAGAAAATCCTCAGGAATATTATAGCCAGCTTCCAGAATTCCCAGATCAAGGAGAAAATACTCCAAGCAGCCAGGAAGAAACAATTTCAGTATTGTGGAAACACAATCAGAATAGCCCAGGACCTGGCAGCTTCTACACTGAGGGATAGAAAGTCATGGAATACGATATTCCAGAGGGCAAAAGAGCTGGGAATGAACCCAAGGGTCACCTACCCAGCAAAACTGAGTATTTTGTTTCAGGGGAAAATATGGTCATTCAGTGGAATAGAGGACTTTCAAGCATTCTTGAGGGAAAAAACCAGAATTGAATAGAAAATTTGACATCCAGACACAAGAAGGAAGAGATGCCTGAGAAGGCAATCAGGGAAAAGAAATCAAAAGGAACTTATCAAAGTTGAACTATTTACATTCCTATATGGAAAAACAATAACTGTGACTGATGAAACCTTTCTCAGTATGAAAACAATGGAAGAAGGGTGTATGGCCATATGAATACATATGTGAATGTGTGTACCTATGTTTACAGTTATATATGGATAGAGGGCATAGGTTGAATTTGTTGGGAAGGGAAGATACTCAAGGGGTGAAATTATGAGATGAGAGAGGAAAGTGGCAAGAGGAGATGGGGAGAGACAGGGTAGGGTAAACTATCTCATGTAGAAGAAGCAAGGGGAAGTGGCTGCATGGGAGGGGAAGGAAAACCGCATTCTCATTGAATTTGGTTCAGGGAGAGAATGACATACATACTAAATGGGATATCTCAACCTGCAGCAGAATAGGGGGAAGGGGGATGAGAGGAGGGATGATGGATGGGTGGGCATTCTTGGGGGGAGGGGAGGTTGGAAGTACCCACTATAGAAGAGGGACAGGATCAAGTAGGGAATGGACCAGGTGGGGGGTGGGATGGATGGGAGGGAATTATAAGCAGCCTAGTACAATATATATACTATGGTAAAGTTTTGCATAGCTAGACATGTACAACATATACTGAATTACTTATCTTCCCGGAGGGAATGGGTGACAAGGGAGGAAGGGAATGGATCTGAAATTCGAGGTCTTAAAATTAAATGTTTTAAATATATATATATAAATACTATTATTAATACTCTTTTGCTTGTAATGGGGAGATAAGATGTGCAGGCATTGGGGCCCAGAGATTCACCTTCCTCTAATGGAAAAGTTGAAGGGGGTATGGGAGAAGATATGGGAGAGAGCAGATTGGATGAGGGGATATTTTGTGGGACTGCTATTCTGGGAGGGCGGGTAGGGGAAAAACGGGGGGGAAATTGTAACTCAAAATCTGGTAGAAATGAATGATGTAAAACAGAATTTAATAAAGCATTTGTTTAAAAAAATGAATAAGCCTACCTTTCATTATGATATTCATTCTCTCATTACTTTTAACCAATCAGAGTTGATTTCCTTGCTCAGGAATACCCACTCTTCCTAGGGCATATAAGCATTGAGAATGTTCCATGAGGGGTTTTTGATTTAGGAGAGGCAGTCAAATGATTCTTTTATTAATTATCTGCTTGCAATAATTAATAAAATGATTAATTACCCAGAAATTATGTCTATTGAACTTTTTAAACATCAGAAAAGCATTAAATGAGATAATATATGCAAAATTCTTTGCAAACTTCAAGGTTCTACACAATTGTCTGTTATTATGATTTTTGATTAGCCATGTTGTTACTGGTCTCCATGATCAGGAAAAAAAAAAGTCAAACAAAAGCTAACCAGGCAGTAACTGGAGGCAAGGGTTGACGAGACTGTTGGAGATGCCAAGACATACAGAGTTTGAAACAGGGGTTCAAAGTCATATAGAAACAAAAATGGAACCCAAGAGAAAGCCTGGCAGGATGGGGAACATGTGGCCCCAAGTCCTTTCCCCCAGTCTTTCTCCCACACATTAAGAAGGCAATTAGTATGATACCTATTTTATATTTGAAGTTACACTGCATATATTTTCAGAATATTTTCTGTATGGATTTGTTATATGGGATGGGTTTCTGGGAGGGAGTGGGGGAAGGCATACTAGGTCATTCTGATGTTATAAAAACAGAAAGATCAATGAAATTTTAAATGATTTTTAAAAATTTGCCTTCCACTTATCCAGCAAATTAATTCTGGTTCATGGTCTTATAAACTCTTAACTATCAAAAACAACAATTATAAAGGAGGAAACAGTGCCCCAGGGAGTCTAAAGAACCATCATACTACATCAAAATCAGGATTTGAACCCAAGTCTCCTGAATTCAGATGTAGTGATCTTGACATAGCATTATGTAAGTGAGTTATAACCTTAATGCTTAACAACCAAACTCTAAGCATCCACTCTTAGCAGGCTGCCATAATTGCAACACAAGGAGAAGGAGAGAGAGGAAGGAGTAGCAGCTACTTACTGTTTTAAGACCTTGATGTTGAAGAAACCAGGGGAGTGGTGTACCTGCTTCTAAAATCATTTGGGTCTAATTTTCATCCCTCATCATTCAGACTCCAATTTGGGTGTTCTTAATCAGCTCCAAATGAAGGATCCCAGAAAAAAGAGAGGCAATGGGTCACTGACTCATGGTTTATAGACTAAGACAGAAGTGTAAGACTGGCCTTCTAGTCACATGTGCTCACAAAATTCCCAAGTGCAGTAGAAAACAGATTAAAATTTAATTGAGAATTGTCAACCAAAATAAGAAATTTCAGTTTAGTGGTAGAGTCAAAAGCAGATGGCAGGTGGCTTGAAATGAGTGGGTGGTGAGGAAGTGAAGGTGATTAGGATGGAGGACTTTTTCTAAGTCCAACTAGGAGTAAGAATTCCTAGGAATAAGGAGGAGGGATGGAGAAATAGCTTCAATAAATGTCAGTGTCAAGGGAAGATTTTTTAAGGACGGCAGAAATGTGAGAATGCTTGAAGGCTATGGATAAAGAGCCATTAGATAGAGAAATGCTTAACATGAGAGCAAATGATCAAAGGAACAAGTTCCCAGAGGAGCTAAGACAGGATCAAACACATAAGTAATGAAGTCAGTCTTGGTAAAGGGTCACTTTTTCCTCAGAGACTAGCAAAGGGGGGAAATGGCAGATTATGTAGGGAAGTTTTGAGATGTGGAGTGGGGGAGATGGGGAAAACTCATAGCAAAGAGCTTGGTTTTGTCTGGGATACAAGAAGTACTCCAAGATATATGGGGGAAGGGTTAATGTAGGGAGCTTAAAAGGTGAAGAGAAGAAAAACCATAGACGAGGATGCCTAGAGAATCAATCAGGGAATACTAAAGGGTTTGGCATGCAGTGGTGAGGATGTAGTTGAGATATAATAAAATTTGCATTGGACCCAGTTGGTGTGGTCTTGTGGCTTCCTCTAGCAGCATTCAGCAGGAAATTGAGGAGGGGATGAGAAGGGAGATGGAGGGAGAGGAATAATTTAGGGATGAGTCTTGTTAGATTAGGAACTCCAAAGAACAAAAGGCAAAGGATTAAAAAAGACAGTATGTAGTTGAACTATTGAACTAGTTGAATTTGACTTACAGGGTCAAGATTATTAAGGGAAGAAAATAGGGACAGAGCAGAAGATAGACTGGAAGAAGAGGGAGAGGTGGAGGGAGTGAAAGTTGTAGTCAGAAGGAATAGGTTCTGGAATACTGGGGCACAGGAAGAGATGAATGGATGGGACATTATCATCCAAAAGGGGCACTCTCCAAGTTCAAAATCATATGGAGGTGGAACATGTATTGATAATGATGAAGTTTTAAGTGAGAATACCCCTTGAGTGGCTGAGGTACAGGGAAGACTCATGGACGTATTCACAAAATACTCATTTATTCAACCAAACATTAGTTAAAAGTGCCTACAACACATTAGGAGCACACTTATCTGTGTAGACTTTTTACCTCCCTATGAGCCCTGGCTTCTTCCCTAAACATTGAATATTTTTGAACACCAAGCCCAAGGTTCTGAATACAGTAAGTGCTTAATAAGGGTTTGCTGACATATATTGTCTGACATGTTGTGTTGTCTATATTTTATCCCAGGAACTGCTTTGATTTCAGCATCAGTCTCCAGGTGTCGAAGGATGAGATGGAGAAGGTATTAAGGTCTTCCCATCTTCTAGAAATGTTGGCCATATATGAAGGCATATGACACCTCATGGTCAAGTCTCCATAAAGATAATACTAGGTGACCCATACAGAATTAGGTCTCTAAAATCCTACCCACCCCTTATGGAGGAAGGGAGAGAACCATTGGGACAAAGAAGAGGCTTTCTTGGGCTCACCCTCCAGCCTATATCACTTTTCTAACTATACTAACCTCTTCTTGGTGAGTAGATCCCCAACCAAGGACAGGTCAATATTGGGGACTACCCCCACACTTTGTCCCTTTCTTGGTCAGCTTCTCTTTTACAAAGGGCAGGTTGTACAAAATAGGAGCCCCATCAGGTCCATCTATGTCCTCCATAAAAGGGGACCTTGGTAATACATTGTAGGCTACCCATCACAAAGAAAATCTGAAATCTTTAGGGAGATTGTATGTCTTCAGTGAATATGGACCTGGGTTCTTTCCTTCTGCCTAGAACAAAGAACTAGATATTAGAACATGATACTTTTTTTTCTCCTCCCATCCCACCTCACACCTGGACCACTCACCACTTTGATCCTGTCCCTTTTCAAAAGTGGGTGCTTCCAACTCCCCCCCCCACCGCCAAGCCTGCCCTCCCTTCCATTGACCCCCCTCTCATCCCCTTCTCCCCTACTTTCCTCTAGGGTGAGAAACCTTATTTAGTAGGTATGTCATTTTCTCCCTGATCCAAATTCAATGAGGATAAGGTTTTGCCTTTTTGCCTTCCTGTTCTTCCCCTCCCTTGTAACCATCTTCCCTTGCTTCTTCTATATGAGATAGTTCACCCCATTCTATCTCTCCCCAGCTCCTCTCAATATATTTCTCTCTCACCTCTTAATTTCACCTTTCAAATATCATCCCTTCCTATTAAATTCAACCTGTGCCCTTTATCTATGTATACCTGAAAACATATATACACATTCACATATATATTCATATGCCCATATACCCTTCTTCAACTATTTTCATACTGAGAAAAGTTTCATCAGTTACAGTTATCATTTTTCCATGTAGGAATGTAAATAGTTCAACTTTGACAAGTTCATAATGATTTATTTTCTCAGTTTGCCTTCTCAAGCATCTCTTGTTTCTTGTATCTGAATGTCAAATTTTCTATTCAACTGGTTTTTTCATCAAGAATGCTTGAAAGTCCTCTATTCCACTGAATGACCATATTTTCCCCTGAAACATGATACTCAGTTTTGCTGGGTAGGTGATTCTTGGTTTTAATCCCAGCTCCATTGCCCTCCGGAATATCATATTCCATGCCCTTCAGTCCCTCAGTGTAGAAGCTGCCAGATCCTGTGCTATCCTGATTGTGTTTCCACAATATTCAAATTGTTTCTTCCTGGCTGCTTGTAATATTCTCTCCTTTATCTGGGAATTCTAGAACCTGGCTACAATATTCCTAGGAGTTTTCTTTTGGGGATCTTTTTCAGGAGGTGATCTGTGGATTCTTTCAACCTCTATTTTGCCCTCTGGTTCTAAAACATCTGGGCAGTTTTCCTTGAGAATTTGTTGAAGGGTGATTTCTAGATTCTTTCTTTTATCATGCTTTTCAGGTAGTCCAATAATTTTTAGATTGTCTCTCCTGGATCTATTTTCCAGGCCAGTGGTTTTTCCCATAAGATATTTCACATTGCCTTCTATTTTTTCATTTGTTTGGATCTGCTTAATAGCATCTTGATTCCTTATAAAGTCACTAGCTTCCATTTGCTCCAGTCTAATTCTGAAGGAATGATTCTCCTCAGTGAGCTTTTGAGATTCTTTTTCCAACTGGAAAAGTCGGCTTTTTAAGGCATTCTTCTCCTCATTGCTTTTTTGAGCCTCTTTTGCTATTTGAGTTAGTCTACTTTTTTAAGATATTATTTTCCTCAGTCAGGCTGTTGATTCTCATTTCATAATTTTCTTGCATTGTTCTCATTTCTCTACCCAATTTTTCCTCCATTTCTCTTATCTGCTTCTTAAGGTCCTCTATAGCTTGTAGCCAGCTTGTATTTTCATTTCGGGCTTTTGGTGCAGGAGTTCTGACCTCACAGTCCTCCTCCTGTTCCATGCTTTGATCCTTTTTGTCCCCAAAATAGGAGTCTAGTGTTGGATTTTCTGGGTTTTTTGCTTCCTTTGCCTGGGCATGTTGCCACTCAACTTCTTGACTTTTGGGCTTTTTGCCACAGTATGACTCTGCCACCAGACAGAGGAGCTTCTGTCCCCAAAACTGGAGTTTTCTCAGCTGCTGGAGGTATTAGTTGGGTGCCCTCTCTAAAGCCTCCACACACTCTGGCAAGCTGGACACACACCCCAGGACCTCCACCCCAGACTGCAATCAAGATCCAAGAAGGTTAAAGCAGAGCAATTACCCCTCAGACTGGTCACCTGGTCCCCCCCACAGTCTAAAGGCCAGGAGCTGAAGCTGAAATGTGGTGCAGGCTGCTCCAAAGCATCTCAGCAGCTTTTTGCCCTGGGGGCAAAAGCTGATGCTCTCCCCACTGCTGGTTCCAAAGTCCAAACTGCACTTTGTCCTTAGCATCTATGTGTAGATAATTCTGGAAATGCCACAGCTGCTGGTGTTCTGCAGTCCCTCCAGCCAGCAGCTGCTGGTCCGGCCGCCCTGGGACTAAAACCTCCTGCTCAAGCAGGCCTGGGCTCACCTCTCAGAGCCCTGTGCTAGCTGCTCCCTTCTGGGCTGCTGGGCTGTCCTCAGCGGGAGGTTAGCTTCTCTGTGTCATTTTGTGTGTTCTGTGGCTCCAAAGTTTGTTCAGAGTTCCTTTTTACTTGTATTGGGGAAGGTGGAAGCTGGAGCAGCACAGAAGTCCTGTTTCTACTCCACCATCTTGATTCTCCCCCCTCTTCCTTTCCCTCCCCCGTCACGGCAGCTTGTTACATAGAGAAAGATAATAAGAGAAGAATCAGAGGATTTGAAGAGTACATAAACCTATAGCAACTATTTTCAAAAGGGTTCACCTGGGCAGGAGGAGCAGAAGACAGCTGCCCATTAATTCCTGGACTTGATCCTTTTAGGTTTTCTTTCGTGTATTTGTTCATTCATTCAGTCATTCATTCAGCACTCTATTAAAAACATAGAACATTGGAGCTTGAAGTTGCCTCAAGTTAATTCTTTTCTTTTCTTTTTTTTTGGAGGGGGGTAGGTAGGGCAATTGGGGTTAAGTGACTTGCCCAAGGTCACACAGCTAGTTTTTCGTTAAGTGTCTGAGGCCAGATTTGAACCCAGGTCCTCCTAACTCCAGGAACAGTGCTCTATTCATTAAGCCACCTAGCCACCCCAAGCTCATTATTTTCAAGGGGAAAAAATAAAAGCCATAGCTGAGAACTACTTCTTTCCTGAGGTGATACAATTAGTAAGAGTAGAGGGCACTTCTACCTTCAGTCTCCTGATTCCAAATCCAATGGTTTTTCTATGACATCAAACTCTGGACTTCCTGGGTTCCTCCTCTACATGACCTGTGCTGCCTGGTGCAGGGAACTCTAAAGCATCAAATGAAGTACCTGTTCTTGGGGGACTGACAGTGAGTGTCTCAGGTAGGGGACCTTTGTGTATTCTTTCGTAGCATCACTTGGTGAATCCACAGTGTTTTCTGTGGTCCTCAGTTAGGATCAGGTACTGAGGAGAAAAATCTTGTATGGGGGTGGAGCAAGACTAAGAGACACCGGCAGATATTTGATGAATTGTCCAGTTTTGTCTGGCTCCAGAGGACAGATTGAGGAGTGAAGGGTAGAGGGTGCAGAGAGGCAGATTTTGACTCAATGTCAAGAAAAGCTCCCCAATAATTAAGGTGAGCCAAAAGTGAATTGGGCTGCCTTGGGAGTTGACCAATTCCCCATCACAGAAGAAGCTAGATGTCTATGAGATTCCTGTTTGAATATGAGCCAGACTATGGATTTGGAAGACTCCTTTCATCGTTAGGTGGCCTGGAATTCTTAGTATCATTGATTTAGAACTGGAAGAAACCGCAGAGGCCACGTAGTCCCACCCTTTCATTTTACAGATGAGCACCCTGAAGCTCAGAGAAATTTAGTGATCTGCTTAAGGTCACATAGATATCAAAGGCACAGCTAGAATTTAAATTTACATCTTTGGGTTCCAGATTTAGTCTGTTTTGCATTGTGTGTTTTGATGGCACTTAAGGTTCTAGAACAGAAGGTTTCAAATCTGGTGATAAATTTCAGGTCTGTAAAGTTTTATGGGAAAAATTATATTTTTAGTTTCACCAACTTTTGGTTTCCCTTTTACTACATTTTATTTAATGCTTTTAAAAAGAACATTCTGAGAAGGCTTCTATGGGCATCAACAGAAGGGTTCTATGGGTCAAAGTGACCCATGCTACAAGAAAAGGTAAAGAATGAATCCCTGATCTAGGGAGCAACTCAAGGTTAAATTGAGATCTTGTCCATGGAAACAGGACCCTTGTTGATTTAAGCAGCCTGGGCCCTGTGGGCCCCACTCTTTCCTCTGTGGATTCACCAAAGACATTCGATCCTATTGTTCCTAATATGAATTTTCGAAACTCTGTGTTATTCTTTGTTGGGAAAACATCATTTCCTTCAACATCAGATGCAATCCAATCCCATGTAATCGCCCTCAGGATGACATGGGTCCACCAAGCCTCCCACACCAGTCATCCCCAAAACAAGGAGGCCATTGTTTTGCTCTGATACTGATGCCAGCAGCTAAGCTGAGAAAAGGATAACCACAGATTCATAGGATTATGGTATGCCTGAGCGGAAGGATCCATAGAGGTTAGCTAGGTCAAGGCCTTCCATTTACAAATGAAGAAATTGAAGCCCAGGATAGGGAAGACACCTATCCAATATCACATAACAACTTAGTGGCAGAACCTAAGTCTCCAGACTGAACTCTTCTCAGGGAGAGGACCTTTGTACAGCTTGAGAAGATTTAAACACAGATCTCATTGCTCAGTATGATTTAGCACAGGCCAGATATGGGAAATCTTGGAATAGAATTCCAGTTCTTTTATTTTCTAGTTGTATTTGTGTGTGTGTGTGTGTGTGTGTGTGTGTGTGTATGTGCATGCTCTCATGTGTGACCCTTCTCCTGTCTGTGAAATAGAAGTAGTAATGCTTGCATTATCCATTTCACGGAATTGTTTGAAAACTATTCTGCAAACCTTAAATCACTATATAAATTATATGTATTATTATAAAGCTCATAGGAACAAAACTAGAAGGGACTTTGTAGACCTCTGGATACTACAACCCCCTCATTTTACAAATTAGGAAACTGATCCCAGAGAATTTAAGTGATTTTTCCAAGGTCACAAAAATAATAAATGACAGAAATGTTCTTTTTTTGCAATTGACTCCTGAGCTCTTTCCAAAATACCACATGTATAGACTTATTACCTCTCTTAGGTAAAATGGGTAGAAGAGACCACGAATGCACATGGACTTCATCCTTATATTAACTCATTTGATTCTTATAGAAAAAAACTCTGTGTTCTGACCATGGATTGCTCCCCCAATCCCTGATCACTTTTTTGTAATGGAATTGTGAATCACAAGGACAGAGGGTCAAGAGAATGGGGTGCCTCCTACGTGCATGGCCCCATGCTGCTGGATATGTGTGTGGAGGCCGGGCAGGTACATAAAGGAGGATAAGGCAAGATTGCTGCCTTCACAGGGCCTGTCAGGCAGGGAAACCTTTGTGCAGCCTTCACAACATCACTTGGTCCTCAATTCTCCATGTTCTCTTTGGTCCTCAGAATTAGATATTTAGCCTGAAGAACACTAGGAGTGGGGGTGGGAGGAGGAAGAGGAGGACAGCAGCCGTCAAATATTTGATGGGCTGTCAGGTTCTTTTTGGGCTAATAATCTACCTTCCTGGGTAAACAGTTAAAAAAAAAATGAAAACCAGTGATGAGGCACATAAAACAGTAGGGAGAGTAAACCATGTTCTCCTCTCCTTTCCACTGTTGTTACTGAGCTTAACATAGTGCCTGGAACACAGTAGGTACTGAAGAAATGTTTATTGATTGGTTGGTTGACTGAGCTGCCTATTACCAGAAAGGGATGTCTTTAATTGTTTGATAGTCACCTGTGGCCAATCAAATACAGTTTGTTTGTTTTGCTCAGCCAGTATAAAAAAGGATGGAAGAAAGTGGACAGGCCTATCTCCTTCCTTCCCCAGATTCAATGCCAGAACGGGAAAGTAATGTACTATGATGCAAAGAGGACCACATTTTGCACCAGGATATGAGTTCAAAAGTAATCCCTATATATAACCTTTACCATTTTGTTTCCAACAAGTGAAGTCAACAAACATTAATTGAGTGCCTAGTATGTTCCTAGCACTGTGAATACTGAGACAGAAAACCAGTCCCTTTCTTTAAGGACCCTCCATTCTAATCGGAGAAGACAAAATATAAAAGGAAAGAAAAAAGTGGGAGTGGGGAGTAGGAGGAGTGTATCCTAAAGGGCAATAAAGGAGTGAATATGACTGACGGGGGCACTTTCTTTAAAATGTAAGTTAGCCAATCAAAGGATTTGGTTCTAGGAGCAGAGTGATCTAGGGTAAGAAACCTAGGGAGTTGCTTCAAGGCACATCTCCCATGTCAGTTATCATGCCTTAGCATTAGTAATGCTCATTTAGACAGTTAGGTGTAGTTCTGGAAAGCTGGATGTCATATAAACACTTAGATCTCTAACAATGGCAGTTATCAAGGTTTGGCTTTGGGTGCTGAAAAATCATTTCCCTCATAGGAATGGGGGGAACATGGAGGGATACACACATGAGAACATGGCAGGGGCTAGGGTAGGAACCCCAACACTGCTCCCCACCATGGAGGGATGTCTTTCTTTCCTCATACTTAGTTCTTGGTTTAATTAGTAATAACTGTCTCCTTTGGCAAATAGAACTTACTTACAATTTTACCAGGGTCCAGGAAATAGCAGATGGGTATTTCCTTTTTATTTGGTGATCTGATAATTATCCCCCCATCCAGGTCAAGGATGGACAAGAAGTTCAGAGTGGGGTTGGTGGATAGTTCCTGAATCATAGTCATAGGATCATGGCATACCTGAGACAAACGATCCATAGAGGATGCTAGCTAGGTCAAGCCCCTCCATTTATAGATCAGGAAACTGAGACCCAGAACAAGGAAGAAACCTGTCCAGTACCTCACAGCAATTTAGTGGCAGAATTTTGTGCTTGAGTGATGTGTCTGGGCCCAGGGTAAGAGGAAGCATGGGATGGTCCCAACACCAAGTAAAATCCTTGAAGTGAAGCCCTGACCATCCATCACCCTGCCCATGCTAGGCCTTTCAAGGAGGCCCTTAGGACCTCCCTCCTCAGGGAAAGAAAGGCTTAAACAGGGGACCTAGCACAGAGGACCTACAGAGAAATGGGTCTTCGTGTCAGTAGGGATGACATGGACTCCTGCCTCATCTACTGCAGAGAAAAATTGGGGAAGCCATCTGATCAGGATGAAGGCATGGTGTTGTCAATAGCTTCCACCCCTTTCCTGCTTTGTGAGTGTCCCATCCCTTCTCAGTGTCTGGGTCTCCCCAAAGAGTTACAGGAGCCCGTTGTTAGGAGTTGCATATGTACAAAGGAGTGTGGTGAGGGTAGTGTCATGTGGGGGTCTATGCCCTTTCACTTTGGTCACATATGGCCTGTTAATGAAGCACTCCCTGCTGCTACCCACAACTACTTCCTCCCTCCCCCATACATGATGCTATTGAGACCAAGTGGGCACACATTCACTTGGCCCCTGATCAGGAATGCTAATGTAAGTTCCAAGTTGAACTGTATTTGTACTTCAGCAGAAGATCTTGACCCTTTGCCTCTTTTCCTTACCTCTGCCTAGACCAGGCCTCAATTACCATTACCAGGAAGAAAGAGAGATAAGCATCTGGCATATTGCCTCTTTGCCAACACGGCAGTAGGGGTGGGGGGTGGAAGGGAGAGGCAGGTGGATGTGTCAAATGTCTCAAATTCCCACACTCACACCCACATACACATGTGGGGCCTTTGGACTGGCTAGACATTGCTTAACTGGCTTAACATTACTTAACAAGGAAGATTAGCTAACCCTGGAAGCTATCTGATGATCCCCTGGGGTGACCTTCTTCCCCATCCTACTTGGCAAGGGGTGCCCTGTGCATCTTCAACTGAAGACATATTCTATACCCCTTGCCCAGGTACAAAAATTCCTAGTTTTAGCTCTGTGTGCCCTCCTTTCAAAAAGATTTAGAAACATGCTTTTGTAGGAATGCAATGCCTACCCATGGAAGACACAGATTACAGAAACTCAAGGAGGAGGGAGGAGAGGTGGGAAATGGGCTATAATAGCATCTCTATAGCACTGTGTGTGTGTGTGCATGCCCATGAGTATACACATATGTATGATCTCAAACAGAAAAGATAAATATCACTGAAGATAAAGATCTTCCAGCTTTTCTATTCTGAATTGGGTTTTTTGTTTGTTTGTTTTTTGCTTTTTGGAGGGCAATTGGGGTTAAGTGACTTGCCCAAGGTCACACAGCTAGTTTTTGTGTTAAATATTTGAGGATGGATTTGAACTCAGGTCCTCCTGACTCCGGTTCTCTATTCACTGCGCCACCTAGCCACCCCTATGAATTGGGTTTTTGATGAAAAATGTTAGGCTGAAAGAAAAGTTGGCTGGTTTGGGTGCAATCAGAGACTGTGGATATTTCAATCAGTCCCAGAACTCTGCATGTCAGAGGTGGCTTAGGACAAAGACCACAGACTGTTGGGGCTGGGAGGGTCAGAAAACACCAATCTAGAATGCCACTATTAGAAGGAACCTTAGGGATCATCTAGTTCAGTGCTTTTCTCTTTATAGAGACTCAAGAAGATAAAGTGATTTGCTCCAGGTCACATAGTGGAAAAGTGAGGAAGGCACCCAAGCCTTTGGGAACTGTTAATTCAGTGCTCATCCATGACACTGTGCTGCCAACATCAACAACCTGCTTTTTTCATTCAGAAATCATCTCAGCACCAGTCACCAAAACAGAGTCAACAGAGCTGGGAGAGACTAAGTCAGATATACTGATTCAGAAACCCCAGACCCACCTGTATGCCTGGGAAAGTTAAACAATGCCACTAGTGCAGGGACAGATGTATTTATTGATAAGTTAGAAAGAACATCTACAGACTAGGAAGTTCTCTTGTTTTTCTACTCTCAGTTCCCCTCAAGTCTGATTTAGGAGCAAACTTGGTGATCTCTCCTTCTGTCATCTCCGTCTCCACTCACTTCCTTTTATCGATGCGTCTGATTTAGTGGCAGATATTCTAGAATTAGGATGATGCGATCCAGAGCGCACCCTAGAAAAGGAAAAATCAAACCAACATCCTGGATGAGAAGACTATGGTCTAGCACATAGAGAAGAGATTTATGAATTTATTGGTGGAAGTATTCCTTCTGCCTACATGAATGTATGCCTATGTGCCTTAGCAGAGTGTCTCTAAGAATCACTATGGCTAAAAACAAGTAATAGTCCAGTGACCAGCCTTCTGGCCTCTCTCTGAACCCTCTAGGCTCATCCTCAAATGGGAGACATGGTCTCTCACCCAGCCTGTAGCTACTCTGTTGTACTTTGGTAGGCCCAAAGATTAAAAATGAATGGGATTTTAGAAATAATCTAGTCCAGTTATCTCTCCTCATCTATCCTTATAGGAGGAAACTGAAGTCAAGTGACTTCTCCAGGTTGCATGAAGTTATTTTATTAAGTGCCAAAGTATGGATCCAAACCCAGGCCCTCTAACTCCAAGTCCAGAATTCTTCCTATTGTGCCATACTACCTGCTTCAAAACTTCATTCTCACTGGATACAACTTCTCTGATACTGACTGGAAAGGTGACCCAAGCTGCAGGCTGAGGGCTAAGAGCCTCCCTCAGAGGTAAATAATGTTGCTAAGGACAAAGCAGTATCAACTGACTGAGACCTGATGGAGAGTCAGATCTATAGTGGCCATGGTATCTATGGCCATGGCAAAGAGAGAAATTTGAGGCCATGTCATTGCTTTAATTTCCCCTTGAATTGCCTTATCAGCTGAAGCTTACACCTGTCTCTGAATTGTGGGGCCAAATTTGGTGTTGTGGTGTGTGTGTGTGTGTGTGTGTGTGTGTGTGTGTGTGTGTGTGTATGTGTGTTAAATGGCCTAAATATATGCAGACATATGGCTCATGTGTGAGGCAGCATGTGGTTCAATGGAAATAAGATGGGACACCAGTCATGCTGCTTTTGGATCATGCCTTCCTTCATCTGGAAATTTATCATTGGGAAACCTTATCATCCAGTAAGACTGAGTCTGCCTGATTCTCACATCTCATCAATATGCCTTTGTTCCTCTAATTGGACCCTCTGGATGGTGGGCAGGGCCTTGGGCTGCAGGAGGGTGCTCAGTCTAGTGTTCCTCCGCATTTTCCATCAGTTACACTGACTTTTGAACTTCTCTGGAACTCTCCACCATGTCCTTGTGCTTGGTACCTTCTCCACTACCCTCCATAAGGCTGCCCCCTACTTTTCAGCTTCCTTTTGTGTGTTATCTAGAGGCAGGTAGTGGCACAGTAGATAGAGTGTTAGGTCTGAAGTCAGGAAGTCTTCAAGTCCAGCCTCAAGCACTCACTAACTATGTAACCTCTGTTTACCTCCCCCTCCTCATCTCTGAAGTGGGAATAACAGTATCTACCTCCCAGGGTTGTTGTGGGGATGGAATGAGATAAATAATTGTAAAGTCCTTAGCACAATGCCTGGCCCATAGTCAGTGCTATATAAATGTATTATTATGATGATGATCTTAGATTGTAAGCTCATCAAGGGAAGGATCTGTCTTTGTTTTCATTTGTATTTTTATCTTCAGTACTTAGCAGAGTGTCTCCCACATAATAGATGTTTAATAAATGTTTATTAATTGATCTGATTTGGGAATCCAGAGTACTACATTCTAGTTTCAGATTTACTATGTGACTGTGGGCAAGTGGCTTTCCTTCTCTGTGCCTCCGAGATCAATATTCTTTCTCCTTCACTATAAGGCCTCCCTAAAGCAACACTCTCAGGGATTACCAGAATGTCCTACTCACCTCGATAGGAATCACTTTGATTTCAGTATATCCAAAGTTCTCAAAGATGGACAATGGAATTCCATCCTGAATTAAACCTTAAACAAAGCACATGCATTTGAGTAGAAAAGGGCCATCCCCAGGAAGCCACCATTTGCATTTTACAAATCCCAGCTTCTTAGGACAGGCCCTGGAAGCTCCACAGTGGACATAGCCTCACTTGTACTGACTGGGGCCTTTCCCAGCTTTACTGGGACTTTACTTTCCCAGCTTCCCAGGACCCTTTTCTCCCATTTCATGCCTTTGGGCAGCTTATGGGAAAGGTGCCACCTTTTGATATCTTTCTTCTGTTCCGACCCCCTTGATGACTCTCCATGGCCAGCAGGGTAAAATTATCTGCCTTTGCTTGATCTGTTCCTTATGGAGCCTCCTTTCTCTTTCTCACTGTGGGGTTCCCACCCCTCCAGCAGGTCTCCTCTTTCCCCTTCTCCATTTCATAAAATATGTTCTTCCTTGAATGTCACTTGGCATCTTGTTTGACCCTGTACTGCATTTACATAATAAACATTGCGTATCTCAGCTCCCTCTGCTTATATTTTATTCCCTTCTAAACTACAAGTTCTATAAGGACAGGAACTATATCTTATTTTAATGCTATTTGTCTACCTTAATACCTAGGATAAGGGCCTGTGTACAATATGCACTCAAGAAGTATTGATTGGCATTCGAGGCCCTTCAAAATATGGTATAATCTCCTTCCATCCATTTATATCCAGTCTTGGGTTCCAATTATTTGCCTACTAATCCCCCAGTTCAATCTTCCTAATAACCCACAATCACTACATATACATTCTCACCTCCTAGTCATTGCTCAACATGTTCCCCTACCACTGCTCCCACTTTCTCTCTAATTCTACCCCTCCCTCAAGGTTCTGCTAACATCTGCCTCCTCCAGGAAGCCTTCTCTGACTACTTTGGACATGACAGGTTCCACCCTCTCTAACCACCTTGAGTGACTATGCTTACCATTCTGATTTGGCAGCAACACAGAAAATAAGATGTCAGTTATCACCTTCTCCAAAAGTACAGGCTGGAACAAAGAAAAACGAAGCCTTACACTCTTGCCCATGCAATGATTCTTCTCCATAGCTCTGTATGCTTCAGCTAGTCCCAGGGGAAACAGGTAAGGGAGAATGTATATGAGGGACTTGGTTGGGGGCAGGGCAGGGAGGAGGAGAGAATGCATAACTGATTGAGGTTATCCCTTCTGCTAAGTGGAACAACTGAAATCCTATGTCCTCTGGTGGGTGAGTGGGAAGATCAGGTAAGAAAGTTGGTACATTGCTACTGTTGGGGGTGGAAAAGTTAAAAATCTTTAACGGTGGTCCCAGGGCAAAGAGGAGGGAGAGGACAGAAGATGGTGCCATCATAGACTTTGTCAAGCTTCCCACATCATACCAATGACCTTGGTGTATAGATATGGCCTAAGAAGAGATCTCTTCAGGGCACCCAACCAAAGAGGAAACATCTGTAAATCCTTCTTTGATTATACACAAAAGCTCTGATCCCTCCCTGCTTGAAGGGAATTCATTCATCTTAAGTTTTCTCATAACCTTTGGACTAGACCTTCTTTTGTCCTCATCACATTCTACCTTGTAAATGCTCATTTGTACAAGTATAGTATCTCCCTTAACAGACCGTGAGCCCCTTAAATGGCAGAGGCCATGGCATTTAGCATGTTTGTGCAGCGCAGTACCAACTACATGGACCTAAACATAGTAGGTACTTAAATGTTCATTAGATTGAATTGAAGTCATTTAAGCCTTGGAATCATAGACTTTCAGAGCATACAGGATCCTTAGATATCTATAATATAAGTGAATTAGAGGCTCAGGCAAGGTGCTGAGGGACATTTGAGGGAGAATATAGAGATCTAGAAATCTAAGTCTCTTATTTTAGCAATGGGGACACTATGACCCAGAGGAGGATGCTCCCACCTTCACTGAGGCCAAATCTACATAAATAATGTGAGCCAGCTTGATGAGGATAAGAAAAGCCCTGGCCTGGCAGTCAGGAGTTCCAGGTTCAAATTCCAACATTTGGGCAGATTGATTTGTGTATGTGTGTCCTTAGATAAGTGGCTTTCTTTATCTGGGTCTCAGTTTTTCCCTACCTTAACATTCCCTCCCTGCTCTGTGACCTAGAGAAAAGTCCCTTTGGCATAAAGCTGAACATCAACTTCACACAGGTAAGAAGATGCCATCATTTGACCTTAGAAGTCCAGGACCTGGAATTGGCTTTTAAAGACTTAATTATATGACCTCTAAGACTCATTCTAGGTTTGATAGTCCATTATTTTCACTCTAATTGGAGAATATAGACAATGGTTTACATAAGTCAGACCTAAAACCCCATCCAAGAAGAAGTACCTTTGTTTGTTTCTGTTCACAGCATTTGGACAATGGCGGGCACTCAGCACTTGGTGTAGAATGGAATTGACCTAGACACTTGGTCTCTAGGACCCAAAGTACCTGGGCTATGATGATGTTTGGGGAAAGGTGGTCTTAGACAAGTCATTGAGACTTCTGCCTTTTCTTTGAATGAGTCCATTTTCAGGGAAAAGGTATTTTGTCCCACTGTGACTCAAACCCAGGTTCTCACTTCAGTCTCTGGTGGGTGCCGGACTTAACACTGACCAAATCAAAGACTTACACTGAACAAGCCTGTTCCAGAATTCATCAGATAGATGTGTTGAGAGCTGTAACAGAAAAATGTAAGGATAATCTTTGAGGGCAGGAACTGTGATTTATTTAAATTTCCAATGCCCCTCAACATCTAATACAGAGATTTACAGAGAAAAGGTACTTTAATAAGGGTTTGTTGGATGAATAATGTTTTTACCTGATTGTTTTGAGGTTGAAGAAGAGTGTGTTCTCTTCAGTGTAGAACTGACCTTCAGAGATGGTTTCCTGTAAGAAAAAACGTCTTTGTGATTTGACCTGAAAAGCTGGGGACCTTGAGTGAAAACAACTTTTTAAAAATAGGAGCTCAAGGGGCTAAGAGGACAGTGGACAGGAGACTGAGGCAAAGGTCAAAAGTTCAAGGACCACATTGAGACATCAGCTCCCATCCTGTCTTCAGAAGAGGTAATGGGCACAGAGGCATTTTGGAGAGTGGTAAAACAGAAGGAATCTTAGATTCAGAATCAGAGATCTGGAGTTTGAATCCTTACTAGGCTACTTACTGCCCTTGTGACCCTGAGCAAGTCGCTTTAGACTTGCCTCAATTTCCTCATCTGTCAAATTACAAGACTAGTTAACCTCCAATATCTCTCTTCAAGCACTGCCAGTCAATACTCTGAGGTCCTTCACATCTCTGCTTACCTGAGAGATATCAGAAGTCACCTAACTTCCCTGAGTCTCAGCTTCCTTTTCTATAAAATGGGGGGGGGGTGTTGAGCTAGGTGATTTCTAACTTCCTTTTCTAGCTCTAACTCTGTGATTCTGCATTATAAATGTTCCTTCTTTCTCTGACATTCCCTGTTCTCTTTTCTAAGGGCCCTTCCAAGGCTGATATGCTAGAAACCCACGAAAGACTTTGCCGACTTTGCCAAGGGGTTTTGAGATGATCATGGCCATTGGCCAAACTACTTACAATGCCCAAAGTGAAAAGAGGCCGCCTGGCTTTGTTGGTAGCAAACACCTCAAATACAATTATCTGGGCTATGTTGGCAATACAAGATTTCAAGGTGACATCTGGAAGTTCCCGGGTGAAGATCTTCACAATCTGAGTCGGTCCCAACTGTGCAGAAGCCTGAATAATGATAACAACTCATGCAGACTCTCACAGTTTCTACAGTCCTTCTTCACAACAACCCTGTGAGCTATGTAGCATGTGGATGTATTATCCCCCTTTGAGAAATGAGTCAATTAGCACCAGAGGAAAAATGTCAACTTTCCTTTAAATCCTCTCAAAGGATTGCCATAGCCACTCTATGAGCAAGGCAGGACAGGGAAAGGATTATTTTCATTTTGCAGGTATGGAGAGTGAAACTCAGAGTAGGGTTTCATAAGGATGAAGGACCCAAATCTCATGTGACTTTATACCCTAGAGATGGGAAATTCCAGGGACCTGGATCACTTGAAACAAGCCTGTAAGCGTCATTTTTTTTTTTGAGTGGAGGGGTATAGGCTTAGGACACAGGAGATGAGGATAAACTGTGGGGTGATACAAGGAGAAGACTTGGAAGATGGGGGAAAGAGAGGCATTGGCTTTGGAGAATATGTAATTTTTTTTATTGGTTTGAGGACTATAACTCTTGATTTGTTATGTGAGGAGGAGGAGGAGCCATGGATACTCCCTCCATCATCCCTACCCCAATAGACAATCCAAAAACCATATCTAAAGGGAAAACTTAATTAGCTGATGCTCTCTCATCTGAAAGCCCCCACATTTTGGTTTTCAGAAGGGAAAAAATGATAAAAACAAATAAAAATCAAGCTGAGCTATAATGGAAAGAGCGCTTGGTTTAGAATTGAAGGAAATGAATTCAAATTTCAGCTCTCCAGCTGGGATCCTGGATCCTTTCTGGGTCTGTTTCCTTATCTGGAAAATGAAAGGGTTGAACTAAATGATCTCTACAATCCCTTCTAGTTCTGATGTTCTATATTCTAAGGGCTCTTCCAGGATCAAACTTTCTGATCATAGTTATAAAACAAAAATAAGTGAAATAAGGTTGGGTTTATTTCTAATCTTCTGCCCTTTTTCACTGGTAGTCTCAGCCTAGACAGAAGGAAAAGAGCCCTAGGAGCCTCCAATAGGAAGCAAAAATTTCTATAGTGTTCCTCAACTCCAGAGTAGAAAGAGAGAAAAGGGACTCCAAATTGACTACACTAAACACTACAGAAACTTTTCCTAGGCCACCGGAGTCCTCTAAGTCACCCTATTCTGCCAGAGACCCTTTACCTTCCATTATAAATGGAGACTGGACTTGAATTGCTGCCATGCATCCCAGCTAGGTTTAAGGCCTCAGGGATTACAATTTCCCAGATAATGGTGGTCATTACTTTGCCTTTTTTGGAAGGGGAGGCTAATAGCTGCATTTAAACTCAACTTCCTTCTTCTCTAGTTCAATCATTCCTGCCTAGTATTTTTCCCTCAGTCCCCCAATCTGCCATCTATACAATGTCCATCATTATGGTAGAGTAAAAAGAACCTTGGATTGGGAATCAGGTAGTCTGGACTTGCATTCTAGATTGTTCCACCATTTTAGTGCTAGCTCTTTGTAAACCCTAAAGTTCTATATAAATGCTAGCCATTAAATGAACTTGGGTAAGTCACTCTCCCTTCCCCTCCCCCAATACACAGGCACACACACACACACACACACACACACACACACACACACACACTCTCACTCACTCATTCACACTCACTCTTACCTGAGCCTCAGTCTTCTCAACTATAAAATGGGGATAATACTTTATTTACACTACCTACTACATAGGGTTACTATAAGGGAAGGTTTCCATTTTTGGAGCCAATTATCTGCTGTTCTTTTTCCCTTCTACCAAGTGCTCTGCTCCTAGCTCCACCCTCACTCAGCGCAAGCCTGCTCCTCCTTCTCCACAATAGCCCTTCAGAAATTGGACATCACTGACTGTGTCCTTAGAGCTTTTCCTACCTTCTTTCCTTTCCCTCCCCTACGTTAGCTAAACACTCCCAGTTTTTACAACCATTCCTCATTAACCATGGCTCATCAGTGTTATACCACAAGAACAAAGGACAAACCACAACACACAACCACACAACAACCAGCCATCACACTTTAGGCTGATTTGTATCTGTTCTATTTATGAATCACTTTGTGTGTATGTGTGTGTGTGTGTGTGTGTGTGTGTGTGTGTGTGTGTGTGTGTGTATGTCTTCAGAGGCAATGGCTATCCCTCTGAAAGCTTTGCTGCACAGCAGTACTTCTGGAGAGGGAGGCAGGTATCTCAGAGCTGAGGAGATACTGAGTCCCAAGAATGGGGCAGCAAACAGCCCATCAGAAGGATCACTTAGACAGGGACAGATGGTTTGACCTTGGGCTCCTTGAGCCTATCCCATCCTGGAGCAACTGCAGAAAGACACTTTACTTAAGAGATGTGGAAAATATAAAGAATAGACTAACCTTTGTATTGATTTTGTTGAGGACTGATTTCAGCTCACCAGCCAACTCAGGAAGCTAAGGATAAAAAGAAACCAAAGCTTGTTGAAGGTTGAGTGATACCAGAAAACTGCTTTTCTGCTAGTTAGGAAAGCCCCTTCCCCTCTCTGGGCCTCAATTTCCTCATCTATAAAATGGAGGTGAGAATCTCTAAGGTTTCATCTGATACTCAAACTTATGGCAATAATGAATTAATGGATGAATTAGGATGGAATGGAAAATAGATTATGGAAAATCCATTTTTCTCAGTTACAGTGAAATCAAGGAGATAGTATTCTGGATAGTTCCCCATTCTTGGAGCTAAAGGTAATTCACAGGATAAGAGTTAGAAGGCAATTCAAAGGCTGTCTGGTTCATACTATATATATGAACATGAATACCATCCATAGCATATTCAGCCATGCTGCTTACTCATGCCACCAATTCAAAGTGTGATTGTGAAGTCCTGGTGCCTCCTTTGTATCCCACCATTCAGACAGTCAACAAGCATTTATTAAACATTCATTATGTGTAGGGCACTGTGCTAAGCTCCAAGGAGACAAAAAGAGGCCAAACAATCCTTGTTCCCTAGGGGCTCACGTTAAAAGTAGGTATGTATAAGATATAGACAGAGTAGGGGCAACTAGGTGGCATAGTGAATAGAGCACCAGCCCTGGAGTCAGGAGGACCTGAGTTAAAATCTGGCCTCAGACACTTGATACACTTACTAGCCATATGACTTTGGGCAAGTCACTTAACCCTAATGGCCCTCCAAAAAGCAAAAAAAAAAAAAAAAAAGATATAGACAGAGTAAATAGCAGGCAATCTCAGAGGAGGAGAAACTAGAGCAGGGGGGACTGGGAAATACTTCTTGCAGAATATAGGATTTGAGTTAATTGAAGCATTGAAGTCATGGATATAGATAAGATCATCAAGTTATATAATATAGAAGGAAAAGAGGAAAGGTCCCAGACAAACATGGTTGCCATGTGTGATATGACTGAGGAATTAGCAAAGGAGGCTGAGAAGGAGTGGTCACACAGGGAGGAGTAACAAGAAAAGGTGGTATTAGAACAACCTATAGGAGAGAATATTTCCAGGAGATCATCAATAGTGTCAAAGGCCGAAGAGAGATTGGGAAGGATGAACACTGACAAAAGGTCCTTAGATTTGGCAATTACGAGATCATTGGTAACTTTGGAGAGAGTAGTTTCAATTGAACAATGAGAAATGAGATTTCAAATGATTTAAAAGAAAATGAAAAGACAGGAAGTGAAGGCAGCAATAATAGATAGCTTCATCATTTAGCTGCGAAAGGGAGGAGAGGTATAGGATTATTGCCTGCAAGGAAGGTAAGGTCAAGCTAGGATTATTAAAGGTTGGGAGAAACTGGAGTGTGTTTGTAGGCACAAAGGACAGCACCACTAGACAGAGGCTGAAGATAAGAGACAGAGTAGAGGTGATAGTAGGGATAGTCTTCTGGAGAAGATGGGAGAGGATGGGATTGAGGATATATATAAGGGGGTAAGGGAGCAGCTAGATGGCTCAAAAGCTGGGCTTGGAATCAGGAAGATTCATCTTCATGAGTTCAAATCTGGACTCAGACAACTGAGTCTGGAGGGGTGGAGATGAAATAGCATATTCATAGATAAAGCAATAGAAAACATACATATAGTAAATTTAAAGAATTGTCAATGTTTGTGGAGGGAATGGTCTGATGACAGGAGAATCAGGAAAGGTTTCCTTTGGGCAGTGGCCTTTAAAGAGAACTTTGGGGGCAGCTAGGTGGCTTGGTGAATAGAGCACTGGTCCTGGAGTCAGGAGGACTTGAGTTCAAATCCGGACTCAGAGACTTGACACTTACTACCTGTATGACCTTGTTAAAGTCACTTAACCCCAATTGCATTGGCTTCCCCTCTCCCCTCAGAGAGCTTTGAATAGAGTATGATGGATTCCAGAATGGATTCCAGGATGCTCAGGTGAGAGAGATGGACCTCTGGCCACTTGGGGAAGTCTTTGCAAAGACACTGCAACAGGGGATGAAACATAGGGAGAGTAATGGACAATAAGACTGAAAAGGTAGATTGGAGTCAGTCTGCAAAGGGTTTTAAGTGTGAAGCAGAGGAGTTTGAATTTTATCCTAGAGGAAAGAAAGGACCATTGAAAGAGGCAGGAAGGGACCATCTTTGAGCAGGTGAGTGATATATATATATATATGACTGAGACTCTACTTTTGAAAAAAACTTCACTTTGGTAACTGTGTGGAGGATGGGTTGTAGAAGGAAGACCCTAGAGTCAGGAAGTCCAATGAGGAGACCACTGTTGTACTCCAGGTGAGAGGTGATGATAACCTGCATTAGGATAGTGTCTGTGTGGGCGGAGATTAGGTGAAGGATGGATGAAGTCTTGTGGGAGATTTTCTCTTCCTCTCACAAAGGAGGCAAATTTAGAGGGGGTTGTCTTTTTTTAAAAGTCAGTTAGTTGTTGCAGTGGATAGAATGCTGGGCCTTGAATCAGGAAGTCCTGAGTTCAAATCTGGTCTCAAGATACTTAGTAGCTGTGTGATCTTGGGCAAGTCATTTAATCGGTTTGTCTCAGTTTCTTCAAGTGGAAAGTGGGGATAATAATAGCACCTATCTCCCAGTTGTGAGGATTAAATGAGGTAATATTTGTAAAAGGCTTAATAAAAGCTTGTTTTTTTTTCCTTTTCAGATGGGAAGTTGAACTGCATGTTCTTTTAAGCCTCTTCAAATTCTTCAATGCTGTAATTCTACCCACATTTCACAGGCAGCCTCTCCATAAAGTTGGGGTTCCTTACCACAGAGTCCAGAAGAACTGTTATCTCCTCGACAGGCAGCAGTTCCCCAAAGATGGCATTCACCACATCCTGGCTCACTGTGAAACTGAACCCAGAGACATCTGACTTGGGCACTATCAGAGGATTCATCGTGTCACTGAAATCATCGACCACCTCTCCTGCTGAATTCTGAAGGTTAGCCTGGGGAGACATATGGGACAGAGGAAGCAGTGAGAGGATTCAACTTGTGTGGCCTCCTCAGTTTGAGCCCTGACTGCATCTCTGGGTAGGAGAGCACAGCTGGCCCAGGGCTTTCTGCTCCCAGGGTTACTGGTCAGAAACCCATAATGATACTATGGGGGCCAGCTTTAGAGGCTAGGAGCCTCAGAGCCAAGCTCATGCCCTAGCTGTGATGATGAGTTGATCAGGAGAGCCAGGTACTCCCTGCTTTGGAACTCAGGTGTTTTCCTCTAAAAAATCAAAGGATTGGAATAGATGATCTACGATTCACCCCAGCTCTGTCATCCTCCATTTAAGGGCTCCTTTAGCTTTGACAGTCTATGCCTAGGTCTCAAGAATTCACCCATTTCCCACATTCTATGATCTGTATTCTAAGATCCTTTCCAACTGACAATATATGTTCTTTTTTTCTAAGACAAAGATAAAATAAAAACAAACTATTCAAGGTGGGGTTGAATCTATATATTCTCTAAAACTATTGAGAGACAATGTGACTTGGTGGTCAGAGCATGTTTTAAAGTCAGGAAGACCTGGGTTCAAGTTCCCATCTCTGATACATTGGCAGCGTGACCTTGGACAGGTCACAACCTTCCAATACTCTAGGAAACTCTAAGGCTTTAAATTATAGAGAAGCTACCATCTCTATACCAATGATATTATAGTTCTAATCCTGCTTGAATGGAAATAAAGTGGGATGGAATATGGTTCTATCTATCCATCTATCTATCTATCTATCTATCTATCTATCTATCTATCTATCTATCTATTTCTAGTCCCCAGGGTAGAAATAACCTAGAGGGAAGGAAAATGGAAACCTCAGGGTGAGTGGTTAGCTCCAAATTGGCATGGTGCTGATTACACATTGCTATCAAGAATAGTGAGCCTGAACAGGGAGGGGGCTTGTTTTGGAGAGCTCCAATATCTTTTTAGGGCTTCAAAGGGAGCCAGAATCTAGAGGACTTTTGAGTTTTGTTCAGTATGCACATCAGCCCCCTCATCCTACCTAGGAAGACATAACTGTCTCCTTAAAGATTTTTAAGTGTTTATCTATAAGTTTTCTCCTTGATAGGTTAAAATAAGCATATCAGTGATTATCAGTGGCCAGCTATACTCACATACAGATCTAGCTGTAAGACGCTATCCACATTTGAAGATGACAGGACCTCAAAACTCAGGGAACTGGATCCAATTGGTATCGGTACTGTAAGAACATAGCAGAATACATGCTGAAAATACACAGCATGCCACATATAGAATACACTGGGCAATAGTATGAAGTACTGGAAATGGAAATAGTCTAAGGGGCTTGGGGAGGTCAGTGTCTCTAAGAGTTCTGTCCCTTAGACTTCAGTCATTCTGTATTTTAAGGTCCCTTCTAATTCTGGCATTCTATTTTTTTTCTTTTTCTTTTTTTTTAAAGCAATTGGGGTTAAGTAACTTGCTCAAGGTTACATGGCTAGTCATTATTTATGCGTGGGTGCTCATTTTCTGAGGCCGGATCTGATCTCCGGTCATCCCAACTCTGAGGCCGGTGCTCTTACTCACTGCACCACCTAGCCGCCCCTCTGGCATTCTATTTTCTAAGGCTCCTTCCAGCTCCAATATTCTATGTTCTCAGGTCCCTTCCACCTCTGACATTCTTTGGCCTTATGTTTAATATGTATAAGGACTGCTGCTTTGAGATAAGAACCTGATTAGCTCATTAGTCTGTTAATAGCCCTGTAAGACCACTGCAGGGCCAGGGAAATGTGAAAGAGGGAAACAAAGGGAGATAGAAAAGGAAAATTATGGCATCTTTCCTTAAAGACCTTAGAATGTAATAGGGAGAGATTGGATAATTTAATTGTAATTTAAAAGCCTCCACAATCTACCCTGATATGAAGCTTCTGCCCAAAAGTGCCACCTCATTATACTGCCTCCACCAACAGTTTCCTGCTGTTTACTTGTTTCAGTCATGTTTCTACTCTTTGTGACACCATTTTGGGTTTTCTTGGCAAAGGCATTGGAGTGGTTTACCATTTCCTTCTCCAACTCATTTTACAGTTGAGGAAACTGAGGTAAACAGGGTAAAGTGACTTGCTCAGGGTCACATAGCTAATAAATTTTCAAGGCCAGATTTGAACTCAGGTTTTTTTTGACTGTAGGCCTGGAGTTCTATCCATTGTGCTACCTAACTGCTCTCAAAGGTTTCCACCTATGTAATTTTTCCACTTTATTTCCTCATATATGGATGCCTTTCCTCCTTATCTTTACTCATCCAAATCTAATCTGTTTTCCAGATGCTCAGCTAAGGTTCTATCTTCTCTAGGCAATTTTCCTTTGTCCCAGTCCATAGGCAGGACTTTCTGGAGTCCCTTCCAGATCTAAAATCCTATAGTCTTTCTTTGACTGGACTGCTCCAGCTTCCTTCCTTCCTTCCTTCCTTCCTTCCTTCCTTCCTTCCTTCCTTCCTTCCTTCTCTTTCTTTCCTCTCTCTCTCTGTCTCTCTATCTCTGTGTGTGTGTGTGTGTGTGTGTGTGTGTGTGTGTGTGTGTATGTGTCTGTCTCTCTCTCTCTTTTTGTGTCTTTTGGTCCATCTCTGTCTCTCTCTTTCTGTGTTTCTGTTTGTGTCTGTCTTTCTCCCCCTTTGTCCGTCTTCCTGTTCTTTCTCTTTCTCTGTCTCTGTCTCTTTCCTTTGTCAGGCCCACATAGCAATTTAAAGAGTGACATAGCACCCCCACGTGGCCAGGATGAGAATGGTACCTAAAACCTTGGTTAAGCCTGAAGTCAACAAAGGGGAACTGCTGACCCTATACTCTACATTTCCTCACTTCAGAAAGACAGCTCTATTTTGGTGATCCTCTTGCCCACACAGTCTACATTTCAGTCTCTCCTCACACTGCCCAGGAATGGTATCCATATTTTACTTCTCTAAATCTCAGGCTCCTCATTTGTAAAACAGTGATGATAATACCATATACCAATTAGAGAAGTTTGGCCGAGAAGAAAATGTTTTGCAATTGTAAAAGTGCTAAGAAGGTGTGATTTTTTTGTGAGGGGGAGGAAGTCTGGATCCATGTGATTTAGTAGGTGTAGGAATGCAGAATGGCAACTCAGATATAATCCTAATCGGTAGCCTTAGAGATTTGCTTGAGGAAAATGAGGTTAGGTGACTCGGTAACAGTCTTGTAGTTTGTGTGTGTCAGAGGCAAGACTTTCTAACTCTATGGTCCTCTTCTATCCCTTATGGCAGGATGCATATCTCTACTGAGGGTGATGCTGGTGATGGTAGTGGTGGTGATGACGATGGGACAGCATGGTATAGTGGAAAGAATACTGGTGGAACAGGTAGAGGACCTTGGTTCAAATTCCACATCTTCTACTTTATACCTATGTAATCTTGAACAAGTGACTTCCCCTCTCTGGGCCTCAGTTTCCTCTTCTGTAAAATAAGGGCGATGACTCCTCCTTTCTGGCTCTAGATGTATTAGCCCTAAGTGAAGCGCTCTAACTTCCAGTATTGCTCCTAGTTCTGGCCTCTGAGGTAGAGCAGGACAAGTTCAACTTCTGTGCTCTATGGAGTCAGAACCCTAGGGGAAGGGTGGGAAGAGGACTTTCTCTCAGATTCCTACTGATTCTGCATGGGACAGATGGAATGGATGGCATGAGGGACCAATATTCAAGCAAGTCTTCAGGATTACCCCATGGCTTTACCAAGTGTTCAGCCCTAGGTAGTTGACGAACTTGATACTTTCCCAACTTGCCTTGTTCTCTGCTCATTGAAATCCTTTCTTTCCTTCAATGCTCCTGTCAGGTGCCTTTCCTAATTTCCTCTCTCCCTCTAGGATAAAGTGAGCCCTCCTTCACTGGGTTTTGTCAGTATCTCTCCTTGGCACAAATATTCCACTTCAGCATTTCAAGAAATTGATTGGATTTCATTGGTATGTGCCCTTCCTTCTCTGCTAACAGTCTCCAAACTACCTTTTATTAAACAGAGAATTTGCACCAAGAATTAGCACCAAGCACTGCTATCAATTTCACACAGAGCGCTAGAGGAAAATTATCAGAATATCAATCCACTGTTGTTGTATTTATCTGTCTATGTCTTACTCCCCTACTGAGCTATAAGCCCCTAAAGAGCAGGAACTCCATCTGAACCATCTCTGCACCCAGGTGCCCATGACAGGGCCCTGTACATGGCATGTATTTAATTTGGTGAACTGAATTCCCAGAAGATAGAATATTTCTTTCTCTTTCAAGTTAATTATACTGCCTAGAGGCCTCTGGGTTTCTGTCTGTGCTAGAATTTCTCTGAAGAACTTCAGATTACCCTAGAACTTTCAAAGCCTTGAGTTTCTAATATTACCCTGCCTTATGTTCATTTATGGTTGATTGCAGTATATAAGTCTTTTCCTTAACATTGTAAATTCTACAATGGGAATGAGTTCTGATGCTTCTCTAATAAAGTCTCTGGATGACCACAGGCAAGCCGTTTGTTCTCTCTGTATTTCAGTTTCTGCTTCTAATAAGATTAATAACACTTAACCCATCTACCTTCCACACTAGTTGTGAGGAAAGAGTCTAGAGATCTTAAAACCATACTAGAAATAGGAGTATGCATGAGAAGTACTGGGCATACAGTAGTCACTCAATGAAAATGAAAGTGGCTGACCTGCAGAGGTCCTCCTTCCATCCACACCCCAAGGTTTATAACAGGCTGCTCAGTGCAAGAGGCAGAAAATAGGACTCATTTGACAAGGAAAGAAAGAACATAAATGTCTAGGACTTACATGTTGACCAAGTGTAGATTTTGGAAGTCATGTTGTTAAAGGCATGTTCAATAACTGGGCATACCTATGATGACAAAAATTTTAGATTTCAGTGAAGGCTTAGTGAGAGCACCAAGCACTGCTATCAGCCTTAAACCACATGTATCCCATGGAGACATGAAGCAAGGTGCCACAGTGTTAGTAAGAGACTGAGTAAGGGTTTCATCTCCTAGAAGGAAGGAAGGAAGGAAGGAGGGAGGGAGGGAGGAAGGAAGGATTTGTTAAGCTAAAGCTTAAATCCTAGGATCAGAATTAAGAATTAGATAGGACCTCATTAGTCATCTAGTCCATTCCATACACCAAAGGAATCCCTACTATGACATACGTAACAAGTTAACTCAACAATCTAGCCTCTTCTCGAATGGAGGAGGAGGAGGGAACTCATCACCTCTTGAGGCTGATGATTCTGCTCTTGGACATCTCTAATTGCTAGGAAGTTTTCTCTGACATCTAGTCTAAATTTGCCCTTGTCACTACTACTCTTGATTCAGTCTCCTGGGGCTAAACAGAGGAAGTGCAATCCCTCTTCCATGTGCAGCCCTCAAAGAAGAGCAGTTGGGCACAATGAGAAGTATATTGGAAATGTCTATATAATTTCAAGTCAGTGACAATATTGGGTTCTACTACTTACGGAAATTTAGTTTACGCACTTTTCAACACAGAGAGGCATGACATTGCTTCACATTAGACAGCCTAACAAAGCAGTTGTAAGATGGGAGTTGTAGCAAAACACAATATAACTGCAAAGGAGGCAAAGGTCAGGTTGTAAATCTCTTTTTGACCAAGGCTTTAGGTTGCTGTCTGACCCATATGACTATCGACAGTCAAAGTACTTAGTCTTGTCAGTTGTAGAATCTGGTAAAACCTCGGAGTTGGATGGGAACTCAGGGGGCATCTAATGTAGCCCCAATGGGAAGCAGACATCCTGTCTAAAATATCCTGGACAGTCAAACCAACCTGTCTGAAGACCTCCAATGAAGAAGAAACCGATGCCTCCTGAGGCAATCAGCTCCACTTTGGGACAGTGCTGATTGTTAGGAAATTCTCATAATGAGCTGAAATCTGATTCCTCTGGGGCTTCCACCAACTACTCCTACTTGTACCCTCTGGAGCCAAGTAGCAATGAATGGAGGAGCAAACACAATGCTATGTGCCAAACTCTGTGCCAAGTGCTGGGAAAACAAATAAAAATCAAGAGAGTTCCTGCTCTTCAGAATATCTTAAGGAACTCTTAATCTGGGGTTCACAGACTTGGCAGTTTGGTTTGATTTTTATACTTCAATTGTTATATCTTAATATAATTAATTTCCTTTATAATCTTGCATATTTTATTTTATGCATTTAAAAACATTCTTGGAAGGTTTCATAGCACTCACTGGACTACCAAAGAGGTCCATGACAGAAAAAGGTTTAGGACCCTTGGTCTAATAATCCCTCTTTACCATGATAGCCTTCCAGACATTTGAAGACAGTGTTCATACCATCACAGTCTTTCTTTTCTTTTTTTTTCCTAGCTGAAGCATCCCTCCAAATTGGATCCACTAATTCATTACCCAAGGTTCAATTCTCACAACTGAAATGACTGCTTCTTCCTGAGAATAGCCTATTATAGAGGGGAGGTCACTGGGTCAGTTATTGGTATGAATGTATTCCCACATTCCTATGCTCTCCTACCCATAAGAAAAAGGTATCACACTCACCTCCTTTTCCACTAATGTGGGCAGTGTTGGCATCAGGTAATCAATGACCTTGTTAGCCAAGAAGCTGACTCCAATGGAGAGCCTTCCCAAAATAAAACAGGGAAATATGAAAGTCAACAGTAACAGTTACCAATGGTACGCTTCCTTAAATATTTTGAGGCTCTGTAATGGTGTTGGTGTGTGGACTCCATGCACTGATACAGATCAGTTAGTAAGAGTTCACATTTATCTAGAACTTTAAAGTTTGCATACTTGATCTCACTTTATCCTCCCAATACCCCTTTGAGATTGATGCTATTATTTTACAGATTGGGCAGACAGAGGTTGAGCCATGCTTAGGCTTATACAGCTAGTAAATCCTTGAAGTAGGATTTGAATCCAGATTTTTCTGACTCAATGTCCAGGACTCTATCCACTACTACACATTGCCACATCACTTCATCTTGGAACTTAGTAAATGGTCTTTAGAGGTTGTTGTGGCTAAAAAAAATCATCAACCTGAGACTCACTCAGTGATGAATTTCTATAAACATTAAGCTTGTCCTTAGACAAGAGATGTACAATTCATTCCTGGTCATTACTGAAATATTTCTAGCTTGGTAGGATCTGTAAGAACCTGGGTTTTTAAAAACAGTCTTTAGAAAAAATCTTAGGTTTGCTAGCAAGTAAAGCATGGGAAGAGATTTTAGTGGAGTCTTTACATATAATATTACATGACACATAATATATGTACAAATATTATATTTACATAATATTAATATATACATGTGGATATAAACACACATACCTATTTACATACATACATACATGTATATATATATTTATACATATATAAAGAGAGAGAGAGGGAGGGAGAGAGAGAGAGAGAGAGAGAGAGAGAGGCAGAGAGACAGAGACAGAGAGAGACAGAAAGGCAGATGCTATATTGGATAAAGAGTTGACCTCAGAGCCAGGAATACCTGGGTTCAAGCCACTCTATTGACACCTAATGGCTGTGTGTCCTTGGATAAGTCCCTTGCTCTGTCAGTGCTCCAGGTAACTCTTTCCCCCTTCAACTTCTTTACTTTTATTAATTTCCCATTTTCTTTCTTTAAAATATTTTTTTCATGGCTTACCATTGTTATTCAATTTTATTTTATTTTCAGTTCTAAGTTCTCTCTCTACCCTCTAGCCCTACCCCACCCATCAAGAAGGCAAAAAATACAATACTTATTATACATATGAAATAAAACAAAATGTATTTCTACATTAACCGTGTTCTAAAAAACAAAAAACAAAAACAAAAACCAAGAAAAAGAAAGAGGAAAAAAATACACTTTAATCTGCATCCTAAGTCCATCAGTTCTCTATCTGGAGGTGGGTAGCATTTTTCACCATGAGTCCTTTGGAATTGAGGCAAATCATTATATTGACCAGAGTTACTAAGTCTTCCACAGTTGATTTTCTCCACAATATTGCTGTTACTATGTAAATGGTTCTCCTTATTCTGCTCATTTCACTCGGAATCAGTACATATAAATCTTCCCAGGTTTTCCAGAAACAATCCCCTTCATTATTTCTTATAGCACAATCGTGTTCCATTACATTCATATACCATAACTCATTTAGCCATTCCCTAATTGATGGACATCCTCTCTGTTTCCAATTCTTTACCACCACAAAAAGAACTAAGATAAATATTCTTGTACAAATAGGTCTTTTTATTTCATCTCATTGGGAAAATAGACCTAGTTCTAGGTCAAAAGATATGTATGCATAGTTTTATAATCCTTTTGGCATAGTTCTAGTTTGTTTTCCTGAATGGTTGGATTAGTTCTTAACTCCACCAAAACTCATTATCCTACCTATTTTTTCCACATCCTTTCCAGCATTTGTCATTTACCTTTTCTGACATGTTAGTGAATCTGATAGGTATGAGGTGGTACCTTGGAGTTGTTTTAATTTGCATTTCTCTAATTATTAGAGATGTAGAGCATCTTTGATATGACTATTGTTAGCTCTGATTTCTTTCCATAATTCATACCCATTAGGTATTATATTATTACATAATATGTTATTACATAATATAACATGTAACTACCTATTCACTACCTACTTACTACCTATTCATATCCTTTGACCACTTATCAATTGAGGAATAACTTTTATTTTTATAAATATGGATAATTTCCTTATGTATTTGAGAAATCAGCCCTTTATTAGAGAAACTTGCTATAACATTTTTCTCAGTTTCCTACTTTTCTTCTGTTTTCAGCTTCATTGGTTTTGTGTGAGTGAGGATTTTTCAATTTTGTGTAATCAAAATGATGGGCAGCAGTGTATAGAGTGCCAGGTCTGGAGTTAGGAAGATTCATCTTCCTGAGTTCAAATTTGACCTCAGATGCTTATTAGCTCTGTGACCCTGAGGAAGTCACTTAATCCTGTTTTCCTCAGTTTCCTCATCTGTAAAATGATCTGGAGAAGGAAATGGCAAACCAGCATCTTTTCCAAGAAAACTCCAAATGGGGTCACAAAGGTCAGACAGTTCTGAACAATCACAACCACCACAAAACCACCACCACAACAAAAGAGTCAGTCAAGGGAATAGAGAAGGGGTTGCTAGAGGGGAAAGGAGAACCAAACAAGGTTGTGCTGTCTTTCAAGTCAAGAGTAGTCTTGTACAGTAGTGCCAACTCAAATAGAAATGGGACCACTAAACTTTACCTAAGGATCCCTGCACATTGACTGAGAAAAACACACATAAACATTATTTATGTTCTATTGGCTCTTTATCGATCTTGTTAAGCATTTGCACAGTGCATTTTAATCTGATTGGGCCCTATTCTGGAAGTTTATTCATTCAGACACATTTGTCACCTCTGTTCCAGTAGGTGAAATGGTCACATGGGTCAGAAAAGCTGCATCAAAGGTAAGGACTGAATAAAGAAGTCATTGAAAATGAAAAAAATACATTAAAAGACTTCAAAATTCTGATGAGCACAGGGTTTAGCTGTGATTTCTAAAGACTAATGGGTCATGAAGCATGCTTCTCACCTGCTGGCAAAGAAGTGATAGATTTTAGATGTGTAATGAAGCATGTATTTTAAAAACAGCCAAGGGAGTAGAAACAGGACTTCCCCATGGCTCCAGCTTCCACTTCCACCAATACATGTAAAAAATTACTCTAAACAAATTTTAGAGCTACAGAACCCACAAAGTGACAGAGAGAAACAAATCTCCCACTGAAGGCAGCCTGGAAGGCCAGCAGGAAGGGTCTATCACAACACATTGGGAGCAGAGCACAGTCTGGCATGAGCCCCACAGTTTTAGCCCCAGGGTGGTCCTAACCAGCAGTGGCCAGAGCAGATTCAGGAGAGTGAATCACCAGCAGCTGTGACAATCTCCACACTTCTCAACCCATAAATGCCAAGACAAAATAAAAAGGTCAGTGTGGAACTCTGTTGGAACAGGGGTGGACAGAAGAGTGTGTTTTGGCCCCTGTTCCTGGAGCAGTGGAGGCACAGTGGCTGCACTACGTGACTGCCTCAGGAGCTCCTGGCCTGCAGACTGTAGGGGGACCAAGTGACCATTCAGAGGATCTGGATTGTGTGGGCTTGGGTGGAGGTCCTAGGGTGTGTGACCAGGTGCCAGAGGTTGTGGGGGCTACAGAGAGGACACCCTCCTAATAGCTCCAGCAGCTGTGAAAACCCCAGTGATTTCCATTCTGAAAGGAGAGTTCTACTGTGGCAAAGAGTTCAAAAGTCAAGTAACTGACTGGCAATGTAAGTAAGCAGAGGAAATACAATCCCACCATAGATTACTTTTTCGGGGACAAAAAGGATTAAAGCATGGAATGGGAGGAAGACAACAAAGTCAGAACTCCTACATCAAAAGCTCACAAGAAAAATATGAATTGGTTACAGGTCATAGAGGAGCTCAAGAGGATTTTAATACTAAAGTAAGAGAAGTGGAGGAAAAATTGGGAAGAGAAATGAGAATGAAGCAAGAAAATCAAGAACAGCAAGTCAATAGCACGAGTGAAGAAAATAACACCTTAAAAATAAACTAACTCAAATGACAAAAGAGGTCCAAAAAGCCAGGAGAAGGAGAAGGATGCCTTAAAAAGTCAAATTACCCACATGGAAAATGAATTTCAAAAACTCACTGAAGAGAATAATTCCTTCAAAATTATATTGGAGCAAATGGAAGCTAATGACTTTATGAGAAATCAAGATACTATAAAACAGATCTAAACAAATGCAAGAATAGAAGGCAATGTGAAATATCTCATTGGAAAAACCACTAACCTGGAAAATAGACCCAGGAGAGATAATTTAAAAATTATTGGACTATCTGAAAGCCATGATCAAAAAAAGAGTCTAGACCATCTTTCAAGAAATCATCAAGGAAGAATGCCCTGATATTCTAGAACCAGTGGGGCAAAATAGAAATTGAAAGAATTCACCTATTGCCTCTTGGAAAAGATCCCAAAAAGAAAACTCCTAGGAATATCATAGTCAAATGTCAGAGTTCCCAGGTCAAGGAGAAAATACTGCAAGCAGTCAGGAAGAAACAATTTGAATATTTTGGGAACACAATCAGGATAACACAAGACCTAACAGCTTCTACATTAAGGGATCAAAGGGCTTGGAATATGATATTTCAGATGTCAAAGGAGCCAGGATTAAAACTAAGGATCACCTACCCAGCAAAACTGAGTATAATGCTGCAGGGGAAGATATGGTTATTCAGTGAAATAGAGGACTTTCAGGCATTCTTTTTTTTGCTTTTTGGAGGGCAGTTGGGGTTAAGTGACCTGCCCAAGGTCACATAGCTAGTTTTTGCGTTAAGTGTCTGAGGCCGGATTTGAACTCATGTCCTCCTGACTCCAGGGCCGGTGCTCTATTCCCTGTGCCACCTAGCCACCCCTAACTTTCAGGCATTCTTGATGAAAAAACCATATCTGAACAGAAAATTTGACTTTCAAATATAAGAAGCAAGAGAAGCATGAGCAGGTAAACAGGGAAAAGAAATCATAAGGAACTTATTAAAGTTGAACTATTTACATTCCTACATGGAAAAACAATAATTATAACTCATAAGACTTTTCTCAGTATGAAGACAGTTGAAGGGAACATATGTGTGTGTGTGTGTGTGTACATACATTTGTATGTATGTATAGGAGGGTGTAGGTGTGTATAAATATAAATGTGAGGGTGTGCATATGTATGCACATGTATACATAGAGGGCACAAGATGAGTTGAATATGAAGGGATTATCTAAAAAATAAAATTAAGAGGTGAGAGAGAAATTTATTGGGAGAAAGAGAAAGGGAGAGATAAATTAGGGCAAATTATCTCATATAAAAGAGGGAAGAGAAAACTGTTACAATGGAGGTGAAGAGCAGGAAGGTAAAAGGGAATGGGACAACCTTACTCTTGTTGAATTTGGCTTAAGTAGGGAATAACATACACACTCAACTGGGTATCTTAGCCTACAGCAAAATAGGGGAGAAGGGGATAAGAGGATAAGAAGAGAGGGCAGATTGGGAGAGAGGTTAGTTAGAAGCAAACACTTTTGAAAAGGGATAGGGTCAAAGTAGAAAATAGAATAAGTGGGGTGCAGGATAGGATGGGGAGAAATATAGTTAGTCTTTCACAATATACCTACTATAGAAATGTTTTGCTTAACTACACATGTACAACCTATATTGCATTGTTTATATTCCCAGTGGGTGTGGGTGAGAAGGGAAGAAGGTAAGGAAGAAGAAGGAAAAAATCTGGAACTCAAAGTTTTAAAAAAATGTGTATAAAAAAACGGCCAAAATGTCTATTTTCTTATTTGCTATAAGGAAAGGTTCTTTTGGGGAGTAGGGTGTTAGGGAATAGTCATTGGGAACTAAAAGCAATGTAAACAAAAGAGTATCAATAAAACATTTTTAAAAGACCATTGAACCTAAGGAGACCTGAATATTCTACCACTTTTTGACCACTACCAATATCTGCAGTCAGGCAGCTAGATGGTACAGTAGATAGAGCACTGGGCCTGGAGTCAAGAAGATATGAGTTTAAACCTAATCTCAAATACTTATAATCTGTATGACTCTGGGCAAATCACTTAATCCTTATTTGCCTCAATTTCTCATCTGTAAAATGGAGATATACTAGAGAAGAAAATGACAACTCATTTCAGTATTTTTGCCAAGAAAATCCCATGGACAAGACCATGGAGTCACAAAGAACTGGACCCAGGCGCTTCCAAGGTGATCTCCCCCACACCACTTCCAAACCATGTAAAAGGTGGACTCCCAACAACTTCTGGAGCTCCAGCACCCACAGAAAACACAGAGAAGCTAACCTCCCTCTGAGGACAGCCCAGCAGCCCTGCAGGGAGCGGCCAGCGCAGTGCTCTGGGAGCAGACAGCGCAGCTCAAGTGGCCAGCGCTGGGCTCTGGGAGCTCAGCCCAGGCCTGCATGAGCCACGGTTTTAGCCCCAGGGTGACCTGGCCAGCAGCTGGCTGGAGGGACCCCAGAACACCAGCAGCTGTGGCAATTCCAGAATTATCAACACAGATATGCCTAGGACAAAATGAGAGGTTAGTGCCCTTTGGACTTTGGGACCCATATTTGGGAAATGCGTTGGCTTCTTCCCCTGGGAGCAAGAAGCAGCTGAGGAGATGGCACAGAGGCCATTTTGTAGCTTCAGGGGCAGCTTTAGCTCCTGGCCTGTGAACTGTAGGGAGATCCAGCGATCAGTCTTGGGGGGTAATCACTCTTGCTTTAACCTCCCTGGATCTGGACTGTGGTCTGATGGGGAGGTCTGGGGTGGGTATCCAGCTTGCTGGAGTGTGTGGAGGCTTAACAGAGGCCACCCAACTAATACCTCCGGAAGTTGTGAAGACCCCAACGTTTGGGACAGAAGCTCCCCTGTCTGGTGGCAGAGTCCTACTGTGGCAACAAGCCCCAAAATCAAGTCATTAAGTAGCAACATGCCTAGGCAAAGGAAACAAAATAAACAGAAAAATGCAACATTTGACTCCTATTTTGGGGGCAAAGAGGATCGAAGCATGGAACAGGAGGAGGACTGTGAGGTCAGAACTCTTGCACCAAAAGCCCCAAATGAAAATACGAGCAGGTTACAGGCCATAGAGGACCTTAAGAAAGATTTTAAAAACCAAATAAGAGAAGTGGAGGAAAAATTGGGAAGAGAAATGAGAAGGATGCAGGAAAAGTATGAAATGAGAGTCAACACCCTGACTGAGGAAAATAACACCTTAAAAATAGACTAACTCAAATGGCAAAGGAGCTCAAAAGGGCAATCAGGAGAAGAATGCATTAAAAAGATGAATTTGCCAGATGGAAAAAGAATCTCAAAAGCTCACCGAGGAGATTCATTCCTTCAGAGTTAGACTGGAGCAAATGGAAGCTAGTGACTTTATGAGAAATCAAAATGTTGTTAAACATATCCAAACAAATGAAAGATTAGAAGGCAATGTGAAATATCTCATGGGGAAAACCAGTGACCTGGAAAATAGATCCAGGAGAGACAATTTAAAAATTATTGGACTACCTGAAAGCCATGATCAAAGAAAGAACCTAGAAATCACCCTTCAAGAAATTCTGAAGGAAAATTGCCCTGATATTTTAGACCCAGAGGGGGAAATAGAGGTTGAAACAATCCACCAATCACCTCCTGAAAAAGATTCCCAAAAGAAAACTCCTAGGAATATTATAGCCAGGTTCCAGAATTCCTAGATCAAGGAGAAAATACTACAAGCAGCCAGGAAGAAACAATTTTAATATTGTGGAAACACAATCAGAATAGCACAGGACCTGGCAGCTTCTACACTGAGGGATGGAAGGACATGGAATATGATATTCCAGAGGGCAAAAGAGCTGGGATTAAAACCAAGAATCACCTATCCAGCAAAACTGAGTATCTTCTTTCAGGGGAAAATATGGTCTTTCAGTGGTATAGAGGACTTTCAAGCATTCTTGAGGAAAAAATCAGAGTTGAATAGAAAATTTGACATTCAGACACAAGAAGCAAGAGATGCTTGAGAAGGTAATCAGGGAAAAGAAATGAAAAGGAACTTACCAGATTTGAACTATTTACATTCCTACATGGAAAAACAATAATTGTGACTGATGAAACCTTTCTCATTATGAAAATAATTGAAGAAGGGTATATGGGCATGTGAATACATATGTGAATGTGTGCATATATGTTTACAGGTATACATGAATAGAGGGCACAGGTCAAATTTGGTGGGAAGGGAAGATACTTAAGGGGTGAAGTTAAGAGGTGAGAGAGGAATGTGGCAAGAGGAGATGGGGAGAGACAGGGTAGGATAAACTATCTCATGTAGAAGAGGCAAGGGGTAGTGGTTGCAGGGGAGGGGAAGAACAGGAAGGCAAAAAGGCAAAACCATATTCTCATTGAATTTTGCTCAGGGAGAGAATCACATACATACTAAATGGGATATCTCACCCTGCAGGGGAGTAGGGGGAAGGGGATGAGAGGGGGTATGATGGAGGGGAAGGCATTCTGGGGGGAGGGGAGGTTGGAAGTACCTACTTTCGAAGAGGGACAGGATCAAAGTATAGATAGGACCAGGTGGGGGGGTGGGATGGGTGGGAGGGAAATATAAGCATTCTTTTACAATATACCTACTATGGTAATGTTTTGCATAGCTATACATGTACAACACATACTGAATTGCTTATCTTCCCAGAGAGAGTGGGTGATAAGGGAGGAAGGGAATGGATCTGAATTTCGAAGTTTTAAAATTAAATGTTTCAAATATATATATATAAAAGAATTGGACCCAACTGAACAATAACATCTGCAGAAGACACAGGAAAATGAACTTTTACTACTATAGAATAAAAACAATGACATTTTCTTGTAGTTTAGTGAACCTAGTTATAGTTAATTTGCTGTTGTTTTATTTCCTAGGAATAAATTAAGTTTCTATGTCCCTACATTTGTCATCTAAGGAGCCAAAAATTATCACAATCCCCAGAAGTTTATCAACAACAGAAAGTTATTTCTATTGTCATATTAAAGGACTCCCACCTCTGTGTCCATACTACAATCTCCTTGCCAAAGACCAGACTGAGCATACTGGAGAAGTATGAATGGCTAGAATGAACTTTAGCCTTGAGGTCCCCCTTTCCTAATTAGCAGATACCTTTATTAGGCACTATTTCTGGAAAGTCCCAGCCATGTTTACTTTTTTCCAACCTCTTCAGCCTCCTCCTTCAAAACGTTCTTTCCTTTTTGGAACCATGAAGTATGAGCAAATTAATTTTGCCATTGCTTCTGAATGGAGTGTGTCATACTCCCTTGTGACTTTACTCAGCATTCATATCCACAGTTCCTCTATGAGTATTATTTCCTTTAAAATGTAAGTACTCTGAAGACAGGCAAATTCTTTGTTTTTATATATGTGTCCTTAGCCCTCAGCACAGTGCTTGATATATATCAAGAGCTAAATAAATATTGGTTCATTAATTAATTTATTTAAAATTAGTGAAAATTAAGGAATGAGAATCAAACGAGATTATATGTCAAGCACCTTGAAAACCTTAATGCTAGATTATTGCTGCTATTATTATCGTTGTGGTTGTTATTTTCAATAGGAGATTATTTTTGCTCTGTTTTATTGCTACTAAGGCTACCTGTTGGGATTAGATGAAGCTGTGTTTTAGGTCATTTGATGCTTCAAGCAATTTTGTGAACACGGAAAATTTGATGAAATGCAAAACACATTTTGCCCCAGATCCTTTTCTGTTTACTACAAAAATTATATATTTCTAGATAATTAAAATGTATACTTGTCTAATTCAACTTGTCAAAATTGTTCCTAATGGCAGTTTGATGTTATTAATACCTTCAGAAGTTTGGGGTCTTTTATTTCACCCCCAAGAATTCATTGCCTATAAGAAAACAAACTGAATATCGGATTGTAAAAGACTTTGATAAGGCCTCCATCATGACTTACTGACACATAACACTTAGATAATCCTTTGCAATTTTTCAAAATGCTTTTCTCACAATGAAAAATAGGTAGTGCAATTATTACTATTATTATACAGATAGGGAAATGGGAAACGAGGAGTTAGGTAACTTGTCTACAATTGTATCACTAGAGAGTGTGTTTTTTGATTTGAAGTCCAATGCTCTCTTACTATGTAAATGCACATGTTTACTTAGTAGAAATCTTTTTTCCTCCACCCCCTCCCATCTCCCCAGGCCACTGAAAAGTGAATTCCTCAATATGGGAGAACTATGAGAGATCTTTAGGTTCCAACCCTTAGGGGATTCCCATAGAAGGAGAAATCAGAAAGTCAGTGTCTGAATGGTTCCAGAAAGAAATCAAAATCTTGAAAGAAGTGATAAAGTAATAGAGGGCAGAATTTGTGACTTGTAGGAGAAATAATTAACAGAAGAGAAAAAACTTGAATCCAATGTATCAAGTCTCTTTAAAGAAGCAAAGAAAAATAACTTAGCGGGGAATTCCAATACTTTGAATCAAAGGACAATCTGGGAGGGGAATAAAGAAGCAACAATATTAAAAGAATAATAATTTCCATGTAAGAAAAATAAACTGATCTCAAAGTCAGGATATATGGAGACAACTTAAGATCATTTGCTTCCCAGAAAAATATTAAAAGCAAAAATGCCAAATATGATAAAGCAAGAAATAATATGTGAAATGTTACCAGAACTTCTAAATGTGTAAATTTGATAACACAAAACTATCAGCCACCAGAGATTACAAATGAGAATAGAACACTATATTCCCAAAAGCCAAAGTCCTAAAGATGTAACCCAAAAATGAAATACCTTGCAAACCTGAACTTAATTAAACATATTTGATAAACTAGAGTAGGGGCTCTGAGCTTAACTGATTAAGAGATGTTGAAATTTTATTGTTTATAAGAAATTCAAACATACACCTACTTTAGTACTTGTGTTTATTAGATTTGTTATTGTAATTAGGCAAGTAGCTTAAGAACTTATAAGTAAAGTGTTGTTTATAAGTAAATAATGCTTCCTATAAATATCTTTGACTCTAATAATATAATTAATCACATTCACATCTACAACGTGCTTCTCCATTGCCTTTTGGTGACCTAAAACTTTAATTCTTTGGAGAATATGTTACTACATTATTCAGAGACATACAACATTTCCAGAGATGTATTTATGATGAAAAGATAAGCTTTGGGGTCAGCAAGAAGCTTGGGGTCATTAAAAGCACTATGCTGCTCAATCCAGCCCTCTAACTTCCTTTACTTCATTTTTTGGCCAAGTTCACTTTTTCTTCACTGTCCAAGTTATATTTATTGATGTACCAGCTCTTTGGATTTTCTATATAATTACATGTGCTTTCATCATCCTTTTTTTTTCAATATGAAGAGTTGGATATATATATATATGTTAGCTAATGTGGGTCTCATTTAGAAGGCTCAGTGTTCCCAGATTTAATGCAACCAGTACAATGTTATTTGCAAAGAGGAACATCTGAAGCACCTCAAAAAAAATCTCTGTTGAGTTTGGATACTGCAGCTGGAATACTATATAACAAAAAACTTCTTTGGTGAAATTTATCCGTTTCACAAGTTATATGGAATCAAAAAGCTTGTGGTCATTAAGCAAATTTAAATCTGTTGCTACATTTTCAATCAATCATATGACATTAACATATGCATAAGATATACTCTATTAGAGGAAAGATTTTATATTTTGCTCCACCAAATGAAATGGTTTTTTTTTTATAGTTTAGGAACAAAAAGAATAATGAATGCTTGCATTATTTGCCATTTTCATTCTTTTTTATATTGGCTATAAACATGTGCTCTGCTGTTTAACATTGTTTATGAAAGACTACCTCTTCCCTTTTCTTGACTTCAATATCCTCAATACGTGTGGAATATATCCTTATAAAATTTTGTAAAGATTGGAAGGAGATATGGACCATCTATTGTTGACATCCTCTTGATTGCTTTGGGGGTATAATAATTAGTTCCCTGACAGAATAATTGTCTTTCCTAAAGTTGGCTTCCCATGACCCAACACAGTATTCCATATTTGGTTTGACTGGGGCAGGATACAGTGTTACTCTCTCCTCCCAAGTCCTGAATATTATGCCTCTGCAAATGCAGTCTAAGATGAAATAGCTTTCCTGGCTGCCATACCACAGTACTGATGCATATCGAGCTAATGACTACTCCACATAACATCTCTTCAAATATTTTTTTTTGGCCAAAGTTCCATATAACCTTGCCTAACTCATCTCATACTCACAAAGT
Organism: Gymnobelideus leadbeateri; assembly: GCA_011680675.1. Lineage (NCBI taxonomy): Eukaryota > Metazoa > Chordata > Mammalia > Diprotodontia > Petauridae > Gymnobelideus > Gymnobelideus leadbeateri. The sequence goes on along the minus strand of WOXC01000691.1, from coordinate 214,691 downwards.
TGATGCTTTTTTAAACCCAAGTGCAAGAATGCACATTTATTTGTCTCTATTAAATTTCATCTTATGTAATTTGAAAAAAATGAAGGGGACTCCTTTAATAAAGTGAAGAATCAAATCAGATGATGAGAAGGTACTTTGAAGAATTATAAAGTGCTGTCTACATGTAAAGAGATATTAGTTATGAAATGACAAATACTCACTTTTGTAGAAGACTGATGCGTAAGTTATTGGGGCTGTTGGCACACTTTCCAAGAACTAAATATGAGTTCCCTTCATAGTCAGTTTTTGTATGGACTTCAGTTATGACATCAATTTCCATGTGCAGCTGAATGAGTGTGTTGGTAAGTATGCTAAAAGGGAACAGAAATACCCCAGGAAATTACCATGAGTCTCACCCATTCTCACAACAGAACTCAGCAGGCAGAACTTAGCTAAAGAGATAGCAAGAAGAATTTGGGAGCATTGAGTGTCAGCCCAGGGCAGGGAGTTGTGAGAATGCTAGACTTGTGCTAGAAGTTATAATGCTATTCTGTTGAGGTTATTTCCCTGACTTTTTCTCCCATTTGTGCCCAGAACATTGTCATATCTATGGCTACCAGATATTACATAGCCTCAAGGACTTAGGTGAGATTGGATTTAGGCTGGGCCCAATAATAGGGGTGGAAAATCAAGGGACCCGAGGAAGAGGAATGGGGAGTACAGCCCAATCTTGGACAAGCACTACTCCTTGAAGAAGATAACCCAAACCCTTGGTGGGATTACTCACGTGTTGAGGCCTGCTACCATATCTAGGGGGATCCTGATCTGGAGATAACCGTCTTCAGAAATTGTAAATGCCAACTGTGGAATGGTAGCCTCAGTGACTTTCAGCCTGCAATAAGGAAATGGCAGTGAAGCAAATATGAGGTCCAGGCTCCTTACCACTAGGCCCACGATGCTGTCTTGGGACCAAGGTGCCTTCCTTCTTAATGTAAGAGAAGACATTTTCACACAATTAATTCATGTACAAAAAAGCAAATCATAGATGAGCAAATATAAACCATCAGATCCAAGCACACTTTCTTGTGATGGTGATGAGTTAGGACTCCATCACTGGTGCTCTGTAAATGACCTTATTTTATGCCTTAGTGAAAGAGGATGCCATGGAATGCCAAATTACTACTTTGTTTGACTTTTCTTACTAAATTGACTGAATTAGCCCTCTTGTTGTTACTCTGTAGAATCCTAGAATACAGTATTTCTGAGACCATAAAAGTTATTGGTTATGGAGCAAAATTTCATCACACACATGCTCACAAATATAAGCAAGCACACACATGCACATGTGTACATGAATACACATGTATGTACATACATATATGTAAGCATGCAAAAGCACACATTCCATTCATAAGGTAAGTAATTGCCTAAGGCCTAAAATACAGAAGAGTCCTTTGCAGGACCCTTTTTAATTAGACTTTTTATAAATGTACATTCACACACACACACACACACACACACACACACACACATACACACACACACCAGTCTTGGTCTTGAGGAACTGTAGGGACTGATTTTGTGCTGAATTGTTTGTTACACCGAGGGTCTGGTTGTAGAGGAGAAAGTCACTCATGTAGAGTACCACACAGGTGTGTGTGTGTGTGTGTGTGTGTGTGTGTGTGTGTGTGTGTGTGTATGCACTTGTATATACATATGTTTGTATGGAGAAAGACAGAAACAGAGAAAGCACATAAATGTGTACTCAAGTGCAAATTTCAGACTTTAATATGGGTCTATAACACCTTGTGCTATTGGTACTACATCCGTAGCTTTCCCCTCCTTACTTCATAAATATACTTTATCTCTCTGATATACTCTCACACACTTTATGTGCAAACATGCACACACACACACAGGATCACACATGAAGATGTACCTTTAGACCTCCTGGATTATCTAGTTCCACTCGACGTTATAGATTGGGAAACTGAGGCCCAGGATGGTTAAGAGGCTTGAACCCCAAGTCCCTGGACTCCAAATCCAGAGCTGTTTTTCCTGCATCATGCTTCCTCCTTGTTCCTGGGTCAACTACACTCTATGTTCCTTGAGAGCAAGGTATCTCCTTGCTTAACACAGTACATAGAATATAGTATTTAATAAATATTGCTGAATTGAATCAATCAATTGTTATTGTCAATAAGTGGCATTGAAATCTCTCCCTCAAGTGACTGAGTCTTATCAGGATGTATTTGGTGTCACCAAACTGCTCACCATAGAATCTGCTTCATGAAACTGTTGAGAAGGCCTCCAATCAAGGGAATGCCGTTGGCATTCCTCACGGCTTCATAGAGAGGCAAGTCTTTTAGCACCTGGACAGCATCCTGATTTATAAGTTCCTGGGAAAAAACTGAAAAAAAAATTCCTTGAAATCCTTCTTGCTATGTCTATTGAAATGTATGATTTATGCAACGTTTCCCCCAAAAAATTATTTAAAAAATTTTATGCAAATAATATTGCCATTTTCCCAAGAGGAAATTTGGATTTGGAGGCTCAGTTGAGCTCAGTTGGGGCACAATAGAGTAGAAGAATACTTCTTGTCTGTTCAGCTGCTGGACCACTTTGCCTCCTGCACAAAGCTGAAACTAGGGTATAGCTATTGGAGTCTTGTATGAGGACACCTACATCCCAGGGAGTGTGCTGTTTTCTCTAGGGAGCATGCTTCTTCCTTCTGGTTGTCCTCAGACCACTGCCCCTCCATCTCCTAGTCTTCCTGTGTCCTGTGCTGTGCATATAATACAAGCCTGCTCCTTCACCTATCCCATGCCAATTTCTCTTCACCTTAGCATCTCTCTCTCTCAGGGTCTACCTTCCTCTCCAGAAATTGGGTCTTTCCAGGGGATGGATTCTCCCTTTCTGTCAAAATTGTTCTCACAAATGGAATCTTTCATGCTTCCTTCCTCTCTTGTCCACTCCTCTCCTTGTTTTCTGTGCCCACACTGCCTATGTACTTCTGTCCATTGTTGCTTGTATGTCACCACAACCAACGAAACAACCAGCCTTTTCCCCAATGAAAGAAGTCCTAGTTACAGATGCAACTCAAAACAAAAATCCTAGGATCTGTGTATGTGATCCAGGAAGCTCTCCTCAAACCTCTGATCACACATTGAGCTAAGCCCCTTACTCACACCCAGAGCAAACATTAACCCCAGGCACAGACTGATTCTTCACTCTGTTTATAGACTAAACCATATATCTGACCTCAGACTGAGCCCCAACCCCAAACCATATCCAAGCCATATCTGAATTCTAATCCTTGTCAGGTATTGAATCCTATCTCTAGTCTCCATATGAGTGTTATTGTTCCTGGTACTGCATGGTTCCTGTAAAGCAGGACATACAGTCAAGAAAGGCCTTGGTAGCAGTCTAGACATAGGACTATGACGTCAGCAACCTTTCTCTAGTATCCTGGTACTCATATCCTTTGATTGATGTGGACATTGCTACCTACCAATTCCATGTTGTATGGCTCTGATAGTTTCAATGTGTGACAGTCCCTCCTGTCCTTCTATCCTTCTCACCTATCACTGTGACTTACCTTTGTTGAAGACCTCTGGACCAATGTCCAAAACTGCCTGGCCTCTTATTGCAGCTTGGGATGGGGATATTATAAGCAAACCCAAGAGAAGTGCCAGTCCCCATGGCTGGAACATCTTTATTCCTGAAATCAGAAGAGAATATTGAACAATCACAATGTCTCATGGAAGGGAAATGCTCTTATTAGGAGCAAGAGGAATAACTTTGGAAAGGATATGACTGGTGTAAAAACAGGGCTTGTTATTGGACACAAATACATAATAAAAGCAAGGAAGGAGGGAAGGAAGGAAGGAAGGAACGAAGGAAGGAAGGAAGGGAGGAAGGAAAGAGGAAAGGAAGGAAACAAGTATTTACTAGGTTCCTACCATGTGTCCAGTACTATGCTAAGTGCTTTACAAATATTATCTCATTTGATCCTCATGATAACTCTAGGAGATAGGTGCTATTATTATCTCCATTTTGCAATTGAAGAAACTGAGGCAGACAGAGATCGAGTGCTTTGCCCAGGATTTCGCAGATCCTAAATGTCTGACATCACATTGAACTCAGGTCTTCCTAACTCCAGGCCTAGCACTCCATCTTCTGCCCCACCTAGCTGCCTTGGCATTTCCTTAAATGGCTTTGCTTTGAACTAATTATGTCATCTGATTGTCTAGTAAAAATACAGTATAATTTGAACCTGGGGTAGCTGGAGTTTTCTGGAGAGTCTCATGTGTAAAAGATTGTTACCCAAGTGCTACCTAAAACACAACTTGGCCTTTTAAGGGCAAAGATACGACCCTAGGTAAGCTCGACTCTAAGCTGACATTTCTGACTCTTTAAAGTGAAAGGTTTATTATGCAAGACAGTCTTCAAGCTTCCTTAAAGCACCAATGTTTCATAGTTCTAAGAGCTCCCATCCATCCTCTCCACCAGGTCCTCTTTGGACATTTTACTGAGATTTGTAGCAGGACAGGAAGCATTCATTTAACACCCATCTATTAAGTGTCTGAGTGAAGAACCCTATACTAGGTGCTGGAGGAAACAAAAATCAGCTATATCACTATGCTCACAGTCTAATATGGGAATAAGACATATACACATAAGAAACAAGATTGCAGGGCATTAGAGGAATGCAAAATTGTACTGTTAGGTCTGCAGGGGATGGTTGTGACCAACCATGTGAATCAGAGAAGACTTCTTGGAGGAAGCAGCAATTAAAGCAGATTGATGGGTGCAGAGTATCAGAAGGCTGGATAGCACTATCGGTTTTCCCAGCTTTCACTACCAACCCCTCTTTCTGCCTCCTCTTATTCAGGGGATCTCAAGGCTTGGAGTAAAAAAGGAATTCCTTTTTACCACATGGTTGGGGACCACTGACCTGCAGGGAAAAATCCAAAACTCATTAGTCTAACATTTGAAGTCTTCCAAAATCTGACTCCACCCTATTCGTCCAACTCTGCCCCATATCTGTTGCTTGCCTGCATAATCCCACACCCTTTCAGTCAGACTTGTTTCCCCATTATCCCCCTTCCCCAACACTAGACTTATTCCCTCCTCCTGTAGCTTGGCTCAGGTCCATCATACCTAGTCAAACTCTTGATTCACAGTTGAACCCTTGACTCACAATTGGTGCCTGGTAGCAGGGTGATGGAGACATTGTCATAGTGAGCAGAAGGCAACTCATACAGGGGCTGATACGTAGGTTCCCTTACAAGGGGGAAGCTTGAATGTGGGATTGAGAGGTAGGAAAATAAACAAAGGCCTATAGTGGGGGCCAAGCCAAGAAGCAGTAAAACTGAATACCTAGGAGACTTCCTTGGGAAGGGCTAGACCAACATAATAGGCGGTACTGGGCATTCATGCAAAGCCAACAGTTAGGGCCAAGGTCGGCCGGGAGTGTTCTGACCTTGCAGTATCAAGGTTACCCCCTGCCCGACCTTTCCTTAGGACATTGATGCAGAGTGGAAAGTGACAATAGAAATGCACCAGTGGATAAACCAGGGCAGATGGCAGACTCATCCATGAGCCCTCTTCTGCCTGGAATGTCCAGAGTACTTGGTTCCCCTTTCTAATAATCCAGGTGTTTTTACACTTTAGGATAATGGGGGTTTGACATGGAGAAAGGGCACAATAGCATTATGAGGAAACATGGAAAAATCTTCACTTGAGAAAATCTGGTCCTGGGTCTACCTTTCATTCATCAGGGGCAGCTAATTTCACAGGAGAGTGGTGGACCCAGGCAGGGATAGAGTTCTCTTTGACAGGATCTGATGTAAGTATAGGCAACACATCTCAAACCCATTTCAGCACCCTCCCTTGTGTTTCTTGCAATCCCTGTAGGAACTTAAGGAAGAATTAGTAGTCTCAGCTCATAACTCTTCTGGGAGGATGGGTGGAGGTTGCCCATATATAATTTCAAAGGGAGAAAGCCCAATTCGGTTGGGGGGTGCACCTGTGACCCAGTTTTCCTTTGTTTCTAGGACTAATTTGCCAAGGAACTCCTTCAGAGTCCTGTTGGTCCGTTCCGTTTGTCCTGAGCTCTGTGGTCGGTAGGCACAAAAGCTGGCCCATTATCAGAGCCCAACCCACCCGAACAAACTAGTCTATACATTTTTTTGAGCTACATACCCTTGACTCTCTGATTCTTAGCTCACACTGCCTTGTGATATCTCTTGTATTATTTAACTCTCCATAAATTAACAGAAGAGCAGGCTGACTTCCAGAGACACAGAAGAACTAGAGACCAAACATTTGCCAGATTATGAAGAAAGCAGAGTTCCAAGACAAACATCTACTTCTGCTTCATCAACTACACTAAAGCATTTAACTGTGTGGAGCACAACAAAATGTGACAAATCCTGAAAGAGATGGGAGTACCAGATCATCTTACTTGTCTCCTGAGGAACCTGTATGTGGGTCAAGAAGCAACAGTTAGAACTGATCATGGAACAACTGATTGGTTTAAGATTGGAAAAGGAGTAAGACAAAACCATATATTGTCACCTTATTTATTTAATGAGTATATCATATGAAATGCCAGGCTGGTTGAATCAAAAGCTGGAATTGCTGGGAGAAATGTCAACAATCTCAGATATGCACCACTCTGATGCCAGAAAGTGAAGAGGAATTAAGAAGCCTCTTGATGAAGGTGAATGAAAAGAGTATAAAAGCTGTCCTGAAGCTTAACACTAAAAAAAACGCTAAGATTTTGGCAACTGGTCCCATTACTTCCTGGCAAATAGAAGAAAAAGAAATAAAAGCAGTTTTAGATTTTATATTCTTGGGTTCAAAGATCATTGCAAATAGCAACTGTAGTAATGAAATTAAGACACTTGCTCCTTGGAAGGAAAGCTGTGGCAAATCTGGCCAGATTACTAAAAAGCAGAGGTATTGCCTTGCTGACAAAGATTCATATAATCAAAGCTAAGTTTTTGCTGTAGTGATGTATGACTGAGAGGTGGACTATAAGGAAAGCTGAGCATCACAGAACCAACACTTCCAAATTGTGGTGCTGGAGAAGATTTTGAGTGTCACTTGAACAGCAAGGAAGTCAAATCAATCAATGTTCAAAGAAATAAATTTAGGTTACTCACTGGAAGGTCAAATACTAAAGTTGAAACTTAAATATGTCTGTCACTTAATGAGAAGTTGGAATTCATTGGAAAAGATCACGATGTTGGGGAAGATTGAAGGCAAAAGGAAAATAGTATGGTAGAGGATGAGATGGATAGATAGTATCACGGAAACAATGAGCATGACTTTGGATAGAATTCAAGAGAAAATAGAGGAGAGATGGGCCTGGCATGGGATGGTCCACGGGATCATGAAGAGTCAGACATGACAGAGCTACTGAACAACAATAACAATAGATCCCAAAGACCAGGGTTCAAGCCCTGACCCTGATTATCACTAACTCTGTGACCTTTGTTAACCCCTTCATCTCTCTAGACCTCAGTTTAATTATTTGTCAAATGAGAATAGTTATGTTTTGTATTACCTACTTCATAGGGCTATTGTCAGAAAAGTTCTTTGTGAACCTTAAAGCACTACAGAAATAGAAGTTATAATTAACTTTTATGTGTGCCTTGTCTTCCCAAACAGATTGTGAGCTTCCTGAAGCCAAAGGTAATGTCCTCTCCTACTCTTGTTTCTCTCATAGTGTCTCTCCCTTGGCTTTCTGTCTCACAGTTTTCTCTCCTATCAGACTGTGAACTCCTCAGATATGGGACTATGGTTTTGCCTTTAATTGTATTCTCATCACTGAGTACAGTGCCTGGTACATAGTTGGTGATTAATAAATGCTTGTTAATTGACTGATTTTAAAGGATAAATCATATTTTATAGATCTATGATTTCATTTCTTTGGGTATTCTCTCTAGCCACAGAGATTCCAGCCCTCCAGGCCTTTGTAGAGAAATTTAATGGATTGTTATGGATGAAGAACTCCATCTTTTGTTGGCTAAGCTCTGGTGATTATAGGTCTCACTGTACTTGTCTAGGCTTATCCTTAGATAAAACACAGTGTATATCACCAGGATTAATACCTGAAGTCTTTTCAGCTGGGTAAGATGCATTTGTTCTCTATTAGTAGAACCTTCAAGAAGTCAAGGTCACTTTCATGACATAATGGGACATTGGAAGAGGAAATTAAATCATTGCCTGAATAATCTAATTGAGGCCTCCTGGTGGGAAAGTTCTGGCCTGAAGGTTCAAGATCTCTCCATAACTTTCATGCTACTGGAGGTTGTATCTTTTGTGAATCAGTGGCGTCACTAGAGACATTTTGTCTTGGTACTGTTGAAGAGCACATCTGGTGACTCCCATCTCCACTGCCACGGGGAATTATACTGCAATTACCCAGGAGTGGAGGAGACTAGCCCAAGGCCAAGGCAAACATGATGGAAAACAACTAGCAGAACTAAAGCAAATGTTGGAAATGAAGACAAGAATCAACTAGAGAGGAAGGTGAGGGTTGTCATTGGGTTAGAGCAGAAAGCATGTTGTCCATGCAGGCCCAGGATGTGTGTTCAAGGCCTGTCTCTGGTCCTTACTAGCTGCATCACCTCAGGTAAGTTAGTTTTCCTTTTTGGGACTCAGTTTCATCATCCGTGAAACAGAGATAATCCTCACACTAACTCAAAGGGTTTTAATGAATAAAGTATTTTCTAAACCTTAAAGCCCTTTTAAAAATGCATAGTTCTTATTACTTTTTTAATCATTAGGACATAGAAGGTAGAGGTCAAAATGAAACAAGCTAGGCAATAAGGTCAGGATCCAGAAACGATATAAAAGCCAAAGGTCATGATAGAAGTGATCCAAGCTAACACAGCATGCTTAGGTAGAGTGAAGGATTTTGAGCTGGGACTCAGAAGGGCTGGGTTCTTTCTTTCTTTTTTTTTTTTTTGTTAGTACAACAACTTTTATTTGACATCTACAAGATTTTGGTGTCTTGCAGCTTTCTGGACAGGTTTATACAATCTCAAAAGTTTTCAATAGTGCAACCTGTGCAAGCAAAAAAAAAAAATAGACAAACATTGTCCCTCACTTGTTATAAACATTTACTATTATAGGCAAAACAAAACTTACCCATATTATAGATAAGTGACTATTCACATTTGTACATTACCATTTTTGGGTTCTTTCTTAACACATAACTTCGGACAAGACATTTCACCTATGCTTGGTCCCAGAGAATAGTACTGGGAGTAGTTTGCATAGTTTACAAAGAAGAAGATTTTCATTTAACATGAGGTAAAACTTTCTAGTTATTAGATCTATCAATAAAATAGTATATGTTGATTTAGAAAATAGTGAGCTACCCATCACCTAGAAGTCTTTACCAAAGGCTATATGATCATTCATCAAGAGAAAATTTCTGTTTAGGTACGGATTAGACTAGACAGCCTTGAGATTCCTTGTAACTGAGATTCTGATTCTCTCTGACCCTCAGTGTCCTGATTTGTAAAACTAAATGGGCTAGCCTAGATGATCTTTAAGGTATATGTTAGCTCTTGCAATCCAGCTAAAAAGGAGGGGACTTCCTGACAAGATGACTACCCACCCAGCTTCTATAAGAAAAGCCTGGAATTTGCACCAGATGGAATAATGATCAAGAAATCCAATCAAAAACCATAGTAAATGACTTATTCTATCCTAGAACTGCGTAAGAGGTCAGCAAGAAGCCTAATGGCAATAGGAAAGCCTAGCATAGCATTTTAGGGCTATCAGAGATAGCTAGGGACACACACACACACACACACACACACACACACACACACACACACACACACATACACGAGCCTGCAAGACTCTGCATCCTGAGGCAACAGTAGGAGAGGGTTATCCTGAGTAAACCCCAAGATGATCAAAAAACTCTTAAGTGGGGATCTTGGGAAGAGGGTGGGGACTGCTGCATTGTGAGCAATGGCCAGCCTGGTCCTTCAGCACTCAGACTGGAATACTCCAGACTCAAGGACCTCGGAGGTCCCCAACACTCTATACTGAGATGCCAGAAAGTACCACACAGACCCATCACACTGAATCTCATAGTTCCAGAGGGACCAAATCCTGGGAGACCACACCACCCAACATCACAACAGGGAGAAAAGTTTAGTTTTGGCACAAGGCTCAAGTTCAATAACTAAACCTAGAGAGACAAATAAATTAGGCCCTGACTAGTGTTAAAAAAATCATTGAAAATTTGGAGATCATCCCCTAAAGAAGGAACAATTAACTCCCTAACAACTACGAACACGGACTCAAAGAAAAAAATTAATTTTCCACAAGGATTCTATGAATACCTAACTAAAACATCTCTCTTAAGCTGTCATGGGGCTATTTAGCCTTTGGTGATCAGAGGCCACTTGCTGTCTCACCTTCTGTAGAACATATGCCTTGTGGCAGTGATGACCCCCAGACAATTATGACACTTCCTCCATGAAAAAGACATACGGGCATGTAACAGATGGCAAACATTAACTCTACCCTTCATTCCCTCAAGGACACACAGCAGAGAGTTCTCAAACATGGGAAGCTCTAGAGATATATCTAGGACATTACCTACTGACTGCTATCTCCCTAAGGGTAATTACCTGTAAAATTCAGCAGTGGTCATGCCCTAATGCTGATGATAAACTAAGGTAGAGAAATGGAAGATTTTCAACTTTGAGGATAGGTACAATGGGAATATCTGAATATCTCTCTGTAAATGAAAATTGAGTTTAAATGGAAATTGAGTTCCTTAGAACCTGTGCCCTCCTTCCCAGCCTGGAGCACTGGGGTTATGCTCTATTTTGAGCTCTGAATCCTAAACCATAGAAATTCAGAGCTGGGAAGGACCTCAGAAACTCTCTATTTCTGACTAGTAGTAACAATCACCCATTTCCCTTTGAGGTCAGTGAGAACAAGCCTAATCTCTCTCCCACATGACAGCCCTTTGAACATCTAAAAATAGCTCTCTAGTCTCTCATAAGTCTTTTATTCTCCAGGCTAACAACCCTAGATCATCTAACCCATCTCCACAAGGCATGAACTTGAGGCCCTTTACCACTATGGTCACCATCTTCCTGTAAATTTTCTTTTAGTTTATCAACATCCTCCGTAAAATATAGTTCCCAGACCTGAGCATAGATGGGGTCTAACCAGTACAGAGTGTGTACTTATCCCTGAAGATTGTGTTTTTCTCAATGCTTCCCAAGATTATATTCCCTTGACTCAAGCTGAGTTTGAAGCTTCCTAAAATGTCTGTATATTTTTCAAATGAGCTGCTGCCTAGTCACATTCACTCTCCATCATACACTTGTAAACTTGATTTTTTTTCAACCCAAGTTTAAGACTTTACAATGATCTCTATTACATTTTTTATACCAGATTCAGCCCAGAGTTCTAACCTATCAGAATTAGAGGGGAGAATCCGGATTCTTGTCATCCATTGTATGACTGATCTTTCAAGCTTTATGTCATCAACAAATTTGATAAAGGTGCCTTTAGATGCACATTCATTGATTAAGATGTTAAATGACAAAGGACCAAGGACAGATCACAGGGGACTCAGTTGGAAAACTCCTTCCAAGTTGACACTGAACAATTAATTCATTGGATCTGGTCATTCAACCAGACCTGAATCAGTTTAATTATTTATCCCACATCCTTATATCTTGTCCATAAGAATAGAAGACTTCATCAATAAATGAAACCATGGATTACTTTTCATCCAACAAAAAGCAACTAATCAATTCTCAATTATCCACACAGTGCTCTGCATGATAGGCACTCAATAAAGATGCATTGAATTCAGCTGTCTGTGAACTTTTCACCAGCAGCCTTTCATCCTGCTTTCTTAGCTGCCTCCTCCTGCACAGTCAACAATCATTTTTTATTCTTATTATTAGTCATACTACCAGCTAACATTTGCAAAGGGCTTTACAAATGTCATCGCAGTTGAATCTCACAACAATCTTAGGAGGTAGATACCATTGTTATCCCTGTTTTAACCTTTGTGGAAACTGAGATAGACAGAAATTAAGTGACTTTCCCAAGTTTACACAGCCAGTGAGTATCTGGGAGCCAATTTGGACTCAGGTCTTCTATCCCCAGGTCCAGCACTCTCCAACACTGTACCACCTAGCTGCTTAAGCAAGGGCACAAGCCAATCAAAATAGCACCCCAATAAAGGCAACGAGGGAGGCAAATATGGCATTACCATCTCGAAACAAAGCTGAATGAAACCTTGAATCAAATAGAAAAGGCAGCTTAAAAAACATATTTTAAAAGGCTTCAGACTAAACAGTAATAACAAGTTTGGATACAAACAGAAGTTTTGTCACTCAGGCTGATTCATCTACTTAACCCGAGGATCTCTGGGAGCTAGTAAATTCCAGCCTCACCAGCCACAGGGAGGACTTAAACCACAGCAGAAGACAGCAGTGGAATTCCTTGTTCCATTCAAAAGTTATCTCCACCTGGGAAATCTCCGTGGCATTTTATAGCAAAGCAACACTCCTTATACAATTCTCATCATTTTTACCTGCACTAGCTGGAGTTTCCAGCTCTCCACTTGTCACCTCAGTCAGGTCACCGTCTCCTGGTGGGACCATGGGATGGTCTGTTCTTTTATTCTGAGAACCTGCCATCAGGAATGGGTGTGCTTCCCTTTGGAGCTGAGTGGCTGTGGCCTCCATTGTATTTAGAGTCCTCCAAGGTAAATATTTGTGAGACCCGATGAGCTAAAACAACACCCTTAACCTGTATTAACTCACAGCTCAAGTTTCCTGGGTCCTAGGAAAGGAAGTTGGGAGGATCCCCCCCAGGTTGAGGAACCTCAATGGAATAGAGCTCCTTTGCTGGAGGCTGGGCCTGAGCATGAATTCTAAGAAACATGGGTCATCACTTTCTGAAATGAGAATGGTCTATGGAACATGAATCTTCTGATGCCTTAGCAAATGCTGGATTGTAAAGCTTGGGAAGATCCTGGGTATATGGAATCTAGAGATAGGAGGGATATTGGAGAGCTTCTCATTTTGAAAATGGGAAACTATGGGAAAGACTGATTAATGGTTTAATCAAAGTCGCATAGGCAGTGAGCAGCAGGACAGGGATTTGAACCTAGGTTCTCCGGCTACAAATTCAAAGCACTTTGTAAAAAAGTTATGAAGTTGATAATTGTCAACATATACAAACATTCTAACACAGAGATTTGTGTATGAAATTGAACTTCTGGCATGTTGAGATTTTTTTTTAAGTGTTCAATAAGTTTGACAAGGTAGTGACAAAATGACCCTACTTCTGTCTCCTTTTGAAACTAAAAAATTTTTCTTCTATGCATCCGATGCTCTTTCCATGACAACTTCTTCAGAAAACATTTCCTAATGTCAACTAGCAGAGAGTTTCAGAAAAGTATCCAACATAGATGAAACAGAGAGATCCCTCTACCTGCCTTTTTTCTTCCAACTTATTCCCAAGTAGCCCTCTGCAGGTAAATTGTCAATAAGGTGTGTTGGGGAAACCCTGGGTCTCACCATCAGAAGTCTTGGGTTTTGGTCTCAGTTCTTCTGTCCTGTGATCTTGATTAAATCATCTCCTTTCTGGGTCAAAGAGAGGGTTCTTCTTTCCTTCTTTTATTTCTTTCTCTTCTTCCTTTCTTTTTCTTCCTTCCCTCCTTCCCTCCTTCTTTCCTTCTTTTCTTTCTTTCTTTCTTTCTGTTTCCTTTTTTCTCCCTCCCTTTATTTCTTAAATAATTTATTTCCTTATTTTTTAAAATCAAATTTCTTCTTATTTTCAATTCCAAATTCTCTCCCTCCCCTTACCTTCACCCATCTATTGACAAGATAAGAAATGCAAAACCCATTTCAAATATGAAACCATGCAGAACAAATTTATACATTAAGCATCCCCCCCTCAAAAGAAAAAGAAATAGAAAAAAATATGCTCAATCTGAACTCTGAGCCTTTCAGTTCTTATGTGGAGGTGGACAGTATGATTCATCATGAGTCCTTTGGAATGATGATGGGTCACTGTGTTGATCAGAGTGACTAAAGCTTTCACAGTTAATTTTCTTTGCAATATTGTTGTTAGCATGTAAATTGTTTTCCTGGTTCTGCCCACTTCACTCTGTATCACATTAAACATTTGTTTTTCTATTATTAGAATTTAGAGATGAAAGATACCGTCCAAGCCTTTCATTTTACAGATTAAAAAACTGAGGAGTGGAGTTATATAGTCAGTTACTCAATAAACGATTATTAAGTACCTACTATTTGCCAGCCACTATACTAAGTGCTAAAGGGTAGAGTTCCTAAGATAATAAGTTAGCTAGACCTTGAACCCAAGTCCTCTGTATCCAGATCTGGCATCCCCTTCCACCATGCTGTGCTCCACCATGTTGTGATACATAGAGGTAGGTATTTCCTAATGTAATTACTCACTTCATTCCAAGAAGTAGCTTCAAATGACTCTGGGATGTTTCTACAAATCAAATCTGATCTCAGAAAGATCTGTCATCACAGAGGAGATTTAAAAAGCTGAGTCTTAGCTCTGAAGGTCATTCTTTGGAAAGGCATATTGGTGTAGTGTAAAGAACACTGGTTTTAGATGAATCAATCAGTCAACATCTATAGTACTGTTAGATTCTAAGAATAAAAAAAATAAACTAAGTGGTTCCTAATAACAGAGTTTATATTTTAACAAGTGAGATAAGAATGTAAATACAGAAAGAATAAATATAAAAAATATGAAATGGTTAAATACAAGGTAGGAGGGAAGCTAGGTGGTGCAGTGGATAGAGAAATAGGTCTAGCATCAGAAAGACATTTTTCTGAGTTCAAATCCAGCCTCAGATACTTCCTAGCCGGCTGATTCTGAGCAAGTCACATAAGTATATCTCAATTTCCTCATCTGGAAAATGAATTGAAGGGGTGGCTGGGTGGTACAGTGAATAGAGCGCTGGCCCTGGAGTCAGGAAGACCTGAATTTGAATCTGGCCTCAGACACTTAACACAAAAACTAGCCAGGACACACACATCTTGAGCAAGTCACTTAACCCCAATTGCCCTACCTTGCCCCCTCCAAAGAAAAAAGAAAGAAAGAAAATGAAATGAAGAAGGGAACAACAAACCTCTTCAGTATCTTTGCCAAGAAAACTCCACAGGGGGTCATGAACAGTCAGACAGGACTGAAAACAACTAAACAGCAACAACGTTAGGGAGAGGGGACTCTAGACTTCGAGGAGATCAAGATGGGTTTGCTGGAGAAAGCTGTGTGTGACCTCCATTTTGAAAGAAGAGAAGGATTGTGTGAGGCAGAGGTGAGGGGGGATTATAGTCTAGGAGACCGGCATAGTCAAAGCAAAGGCAGGGGAACCGAGGAGAGTTTAGTGTAAGGGAAAAAACAGAGAAGGCTGGTTAGCCAAATTGTAGGATGTGGGAGGGAGGTGGAGACCAGAAAAATCTGGATTCTAATGCATGCATGTGCATGCACACACACACACACACACACACACACACACACACACACACACACAGTTCTATAGTGTGTATAGAATATATATACTGTATTCATAGTGTTTGTATGTGTGTATTTCTGTCAAATGCCCACTTACTCTGTGTGTGTGTGCACGTGTGTGTGCGCGCACGAGCACTCGAGAGCCAGTTCTTGTCCCTGAAGAAGTCAAAGCATCTCAGAATCAGAGATTCCCAGAGCTGGAAGGAACCTCAGAAGTAATTTAGTCTAGCAATGTCAAATTCAGATAGAAATAAGAGGCCACTAAACCATATATGAGGATCCCTACTGGTTGTGTGTTGACTTAGAAAACCACATGCAATATTACCTATATTCTACTGTATTTTTATTTATTTTGCTAACTATTTCCCCAAAACTTTATAATCTGGTTCAGCCCTACTCAGGAATTCTGTGGACAGCAGGTGTGGGTCATGTATTTGGCACATCTGATCTAGTCTATCTCATACATGATGAAGGATCTTCCTAAAACAATTTGGCTTGAATGTCAGTCCCATTTATGTTCTTTATATGCTTGGGCAAGAGCACAGTTTTTATTTATTTGTTCACCTGTTTGTTCATTCTTTCATTTTTATCCTGGACCAGATGACTGTGATATCATCATTGGAGGGGAATTTTGTTATAGAATCTTTCTCATTAAATGGGTACCTCCTATGTTGCCTGTAGTCTCAGAATGTTGCTTGGGGATGCTGGGCGTTTAATGACTGACCCAAAGTCACAGAGTTAATATTATTTCAGAGATAGAACTTGACGTCAAGAGTTCCTTACTGCTACCAGGTTACATTTGGAGTTGGCATTAAGTTCTGTATGATGCATTTTAGGAAGAACATGGACAAAAGAGAACTTGTCCAAACAAGAGTAATAAGCACAGTGAAGTTATGGGGGTCCATGTCATATAAGAATCAGTTGAATGAACTGGGAATTTTTAACCTGGAAAAATGAAGGAAGGAAAAAAAAGAAAAAAGGAGAAGAAAGAAAGGAGAGAGGGAAGGAAGGAAGAAGAGAGGGAAAGAAAGAAGGAGGGAAGGGAGGGAGAGAAAGATGAAGGAGGGAAAGAAGGAAGAAGAGGGGAAAAGAAAGAATGAGGGAGGGAAGGAAGTAAAGAAAGAGGTAGGGAAGGAAGGAGGGGAGGGAAGGGGGGAGAGAAGGAAGAAGAGAGGGAAGAAATGAGATGAGGGAAGGAAAGGAGGGAGGGAAGAAAGGAGGGAGGAAAAGAGGGGAAAAGGGAGGGAAGGAAGGAAGGAAGAAAAGGAAGGAAGGAAGGAAAGAGAGAGGGAAGGTTGTATTAATATCCCAATTTTATAGTTGAGGAAAAAGAGGCAAATAAAGGTTGAATGACTTGCCCCCCAGAGTCACACAGCTAGTAAATGTTTAAGGGGCAATTTGAATTTAGGTCTTTTTAACTCCAAATTTAGTATCCTATCCCTTCCACCATCTACTTATGGAAGAAAAAAATGATTGTTTTCAAATATTTGAAAGGTTTCTATGTGGAAAAGAGAGTAGTCTTGTTCTGCTTGGCTTCAGAGGCCAGAACCAAGAGCAGTAGTTGGAAAGTGTAGAGGTTGATTACAGCCCAAGGTAAGGAAAAACTCCTTACCCTAAAATGTGGGAAAATAGGTTTTTTTGGTCTGTGATTGTTTCTTGTCTGCACCATTAGATTGTAAACTCTCTGAGGGCAGGGACTGTCTTATGCCTCTTTTTTTTTTTTATCCCCATAGATTAACACTGTGCCTGGCACTTAGTAGATAATAAATGTCGATTGATTGACTGCCTCGGGATATGGTGAGATCCTCTTTCCTTGAGATTTCTGAACAAAATGGTGGACCTTCACTTGTTTGGTATCAGACTTCTAGAGCTAGAAGAGATTTCAGAGGAGAAAACATCTCCTCTAAGCCCTTTATGTTGCAGGTAAATATACAGGGAGTTTAAATGACTCGTCCAACACCCCCATTTTACAAGTAAACAGACTGAGGCAGTGGGTGCTACCTTGACTTGTCTGAGGTTGATGGGATGTTTGGGTGCTTGTGCTTGGGTCCCAGTTCCAAGATCACATTTCTACCCAGCTTCAAAACACTATCCCTGACAGTTTTATCTCCAGCTCAAGGACTCTATGCCTAGCAATTACTTATGAGTGGGCCCGACAAACTATCTTTCCCCATCACAAGAACAAGCTGACCTCTGAAGAAATTCTCTTGTGAAAACAGACTATCTTGTAACCACAGAATTATCATATATTGATTCCCAAAGTTTTTGTATACAATCCAGACATCAAGCCATAGTCATCAACTCTCAAAGCTATCTTGCTACAGACATAAAAGACCAAAAGTACACCCTGGAGAAACCCCTTCCCCTGGTTTCCACTACTGAATGATGCCTGTCACCTAATTAGCATATCTACCAGATAATCCACTACTTTTCCTATATAAGCTTTAGCATCATTCCTGTTAAGTGTCAAGTTCCTTAAGGAGCTCTGTCTACCATATTGGCATTACAATAAACCTTTGCCAACTTGACTTGAAGAATGCTTGAACCCATGAATTCATTCCAAAAGACTCTATCCAGTACTGTAGTCTTTGTGGGGGGAAGTCCCTGAACCCATTAAAACATAGTATTTCTTTGGTGACTAAAAACAACAACAACAAAAACAACAACCAGGCCTTACTACACCTTAAGGCTTTGGGGAATTTTCCCTTGGGTGAGGTTTGGGACTCTGTCTCTCCTAGGGAGAGAGTTCATTCACTCCGTGTACTGAATGGTATATTCACATCTGTATAACTTCTCTGATTTTTTGTTTGCTATAAACTTGAATAAATGGGATTTTTCTACTATTTACTACGTGCATTTGGTAATAAGGCAGCCAAACTTTGTATTTATAGCTTGGGGCATTCCTTCCCTGTGAAAGGACAGAAATCAGGGATGCAGCTTGAACTTAAAAATTTCTCCTAGTCTAACAATATTTAGGGGGCATAGATATAGTTCTAATTCCATTCTATCTCTCTAAGAGCAGAGTGACCAACATCCAGTCTCAATATCCTCCTGACAGGAATCAAAAATCTTCCCTGAAGAAGAGAGAGTGGAAAGAGCACACACACACACCCCTTACATGGGGCAAGGCCTAGGTGGACAGTTCATACTGGTTGGGTGTAGTTAAGCTAGTGAAAGAAGACAAATTAGGGGAAACCTCTTGACAGAGAGATGATAGACTCAAAGTGCAGAATGAGATACATGTTTTTTAATATAGCCAGTATAGTTATTTGTTTTGCTTGACTATACATATTTGTTGCAAGGGTTTTGTTTTTCTGTTTGTTTTTTAATGTGTATATATGTAGGAGAAGATTGAGAAAATAAATATTCATTGAAAAAAGTAAATTTTTAAAACTATAGGTTGGGAGAGAGAAGTAGAGCTGATAGGAGAGGGCTGTCAGGGGAGTGGCAGCCCCAGATCCTGGCAAGAGAGGAGAGCCACACTCCCCCCTCCTCCCTAGAGTGCCATTATGGAGGAGGTAAGGGTAAGCTTCCTCCCTAAAGAAGTCAACCGGACCTTACAGTTTTCAGATGGTCCCATGCTACCTGTCCTGGCTACATGCAGGGAAGAAGCTCCTTCACCCCTAACCAACGGCATTCCCTTGAGGCAAAAAAAGAAAAAAAAAGTTGAAGGGATTTATGTGGCCTGCCCCCTGCCTTTCTGTTCCTGAGAGGAAGTTAATTGGAGACCACTGGAGGGAGACCAAGGATAAACAAGCCTTTGTGTCCCCAAAGGAGCCAGATGCTGGTGATTCAGAGGCACAACCATGGCTGGCTAGCAGCTCAGCAAATTCAAGCCGTGTCAGCAGGAAAGTCAGACTTTATAGAGGTTCATTCATGCCTGTGAAACCTAATCAACTGACTGGAGGAAGTGATGGTAGGAAAATGACAAAGCAGGAAGGACAGGGGCCAGACCTTATCAGGTCTGTGCTGGGCTCAGGGGGCTGCCATAAAGAACCATTCTGCGGGAGCAAGGAGCATGATGGGACTGGATCTTCTTCTAGGGAACATCGGGGCCACAGGAACTGGAGAAGAATGGGATTCTGATGTCATAAGGCAGTTGAGTGCCCATGAATGGCACAGATTCTGCCTTCTTGTTGCTCCACATCCCTAGGGGACATTGCTGGCATTTGCTAAGTACTCATATTCTTTCCAAGTTAATTTTTGTATTGGTATGAGCTCATCAAACCTTAGGAAGAGACAGCTTGTAGCTTAAAGGACAGGTCTCTGAGACCCAGCTGCCAGCCCTAGAACAAAAAAAAGGCATGTTAGAGAACTGTATAGCTTCTCCTTCAAAAGTCTTTTACTGGTATACCTGGGCTTGGCATGGAATTATCAAATTCTTTGTGCTGGGGGTTTAGCTCCTGTATTTTTCCACCTGTTTGACTATTGACTCTAAAACATTTGGGCAAAAATCATAGATTTAGTGTCAGAAAAGACCTGAGAGGCCATCAAGTCTTTTACAAATAAGGAAACTGAGGTTCAAGGATATCAAGTGTCTGAAGAAGATTCAAATTCATGTCTTCCTGACTCCTAGACTAGCACTCTACTACATTACCTAGTTGCTTACTAGGTACTGATCCAAATCAAATCATCTAGGTGTGAATACCTACTTCATAGCCAACTCACTCTCTGGTATAGGAAGCCGTTTTTTCCTCTTTAAAGCTCATTTTTCTCATCTTTAAAATGAGGATAACAGTATACGCAATACCAGTATCATAGTGCTATTTTGGGAATGGACTTTAAAAACAAACAAACAAACAAACAAACACCATAAAGTCTTATAAATGTGAGCTATGACTATTATTAGGGGAAGCTAGGTAGCACAGTGGATAGAATACTTCTTTCCTGAAATCAGGAAAAACTTAGTTCAAATCCAGTCTCAGACACCAGCTGTGTAGCCCTGAACAAGTCACTTAACCTTGTTTGCCTCATCTATAAAATAAGCTGGAGAAGGGAAGGGCAAAGTACTTTAATATCTTTGCCAAGAAAACCCCAAATGGGATCATGAAGGGTTAGACAAGACTGAAATGATTGAACAACAGCAAAGATTATGAGATTAATGCATCCACTTCTCTAATGGTACTTGCTTAGCCAAAATAATGGCCCACTTGGCCCAGTTTCCTCAACATGAAGTGATGGGTTGACTATGATCTCTAAGATCCTTATAATATAGGATTATAGATAATTTGAGTTGGAAAGGCTCTTAGAGGTCACCTACTCCAATTTCCTACCTCGGGTAAAAAATCTTCCTTAATGTATCTCTGATAGGTCATCAACCAGCCTTTAGTTGAAAACTTCAATGATGGGGAGTTCATTATTTCATTTGGAAACCAATTTCACTGTTGGACAGTTATAATTATTAGGAAGTTCTTCCTTATATTGAGCCAAAACTTTGTGTAGCAGGCTGACAGATTGAAAGTCCCTAAGTGTGGTGTCACCCTGCATGACATTTTCCACTAGCTCCTGGGTTTCAAAATAGTGTAAGAGATGAAATATTGTTCAGATGTTAAAATGTGAGGCCAACTTTTTATATTTTCAGCTCTTGTTTCCATTATGAAAAGTCAGCCTAAGGGGCTCCATGCTTAAACCTTGCTTAAGATCTCTGTGTACTTAATGGTGTCATCCTGTGGAGAAGAGTGTTCTGGAAATGCCCTTGCATATGGTCATTTCTACCCCTATAACATTGTGATGAGGGAGGAGCTAAGGCACTGATTACATCTCCTCTCCTATTGATCATGTCATCCAGTCAACATACATTTGCCCTTATATGGAAATTGTTTACTCCTATATATAAAAGCAGCAGGCAGTTTTGAATCAATCTGCAGGCTCCACCCAACTGTAATCTGCCTTGGTGTCTTAAATAAAATCCTTTTACCTTTCTTTTTCTGAGTTTACCTTATTGACCAGGGTGAGGCCCAAATCAATATTTCTTTTAACACCACCCCATAGAGGTATTTCAGTCTCTGGTTTCTTTCCTTGGCACCTATAAATTAAAAACTTAGTATGCCATGATGACATAGCTTGATAAGGGGAGGCAAGAGGGGGAAAGCAGATTTTTTTTAAAAAAATTAGTAATTCTTGGGCTAAATAGTCTTTCAAAGTTTTCTGGTTTTCAGGAGAACATTGTACACAGTAACAGCAACATTGTGCAATGACCAACTTTAAAAGACTTTATCTCTTCTCAGCAATGCACTGACCTAAGACAATTCCAAAAGACTCATGATAGAAAATGCTATCCACATCCAGAGAAAGAACTATGGATTCTGAATGCAGATTGAAGCATACTATTTTCTGGGGTTGTTTTTGTTTTTGTTTTTTATGGGTTTTCCCTTTTGTTCTGATTGGCATAGCTGGTACAACTTGGCTAATGTGGAAATGTGTTTAATATGATTGTACATGTATAGCTTATATTGGATTGCATACCATCTTGAAGAGGGGGAAATGGAGGGAGGGAAAAACTTAGAACTTGAAATCTTATAAAAATGAATGTTGAGGGGCGGCTAGGTGGCGCAGTGAGTAGAGCGCTGGCCCTGGAGTCAGAAGGACCTGAGTTCGGATCCGGCCTCAGAAACTTAACCCACACAAACAAAAACCTAGCCGTGTGACCTTGGGCAAGTTACTTAACCCCAATTGCCCTAAAAAAAAAAAAAGGGGTGGCTAGGTGGCGCAGTGAGTAAGAGCGCCGGCCTCAGAGTTGGGATGACCCGAGATCGAATCCGGCCTCAGAAAATGAGCACCCACACACAAATAATGACTAGCCTTGTAACCTTGAGCAAGTTACTTAACCCCAATTGCTTAAAAAAAAATGAATGTTGAAAGCTAAAAATAAATAATTT
The DNA here is from genome assembly GCA_011680675.1 of Gymnobelideus leadbeateri. Lineage (NCBI taxonomy): Eukaryota > Metazoa > Chordata > Mammalia > Diprotodontia > Petauridae > Gymnobelideus > Gymnobelideus leadbeateri. Next base: position 192,258 of record WOXC01000691.1, on the reverse strand, counting down.
TTTTCTGGTTTTGCATTAACAATTCTAAATGGAATGTTATAATGGTAGATGTCATAAAAGTAATCAACTAAAATGAGCATTGTCCTTCAGAAATTTGAGTCACCAGATAGATGGAGAATTCAGTTTGTTGACAATGTAGTATATGATACCATAGCTTTTATATCATGGAATTAGAACGTAAAAATAAATATTAACTCTCCTCGTCAGACCCTTTCCTTCCCAGGAGGGATATCTTCTGAGTATGCATATTTGAGTCTTATAAAGGAATAGGAGAGAGGTGGTGCACTCTTATGGAACAAAGAAAACAAGAAAAGATAAATTCTGTGATGGCTCTGGGATTCAGTATAGCTACAGATTTTTGGATTTGGGGGTGATGTTGATTATGGTGTGGCATGGTCTCCAACTGCTCCAGAGTCCTCAGGCAAATTCACTGTTCTTGGTATAGCTGAACATGTCTCAATCGCTTTCGTCCTCATTTATCCCCTGGGAGTCTCACTAAGAAGATGCACAAAGGTAAATGAGGAAAGGAGAGAAGAGAGAATGTACAAAATGAAGAAAGTCTTCTTTTTTCCTGTATTGAATTGCTTTCTGTTGATAAAAGAACCATTTCACTCTGAGAGTTGAGAGAGACACATTTTGTCACATGTCAGGATCTTAAAATTTTTTTTTCCAAGCTGGATTTCCACAGAAAGAAAGAAGAACTTCATAAGTTATCTGTGCAATGTTTCTCAGGGACAAATGTCAAGTCCTGAATTTTGATTCAAAATTTCAACAGCCCAAAGACAGGATATGGATGCTGGACAAATGTTTGCTAAATTGAATGAATTAACAATTAGGTTTTCATGAGAACAAAAAGTTTGGAAGGGAGTTGATTATGAACTCAACATGTGCAAATAGTGTGACTTGGCAGAGAAAAAGGAAATTTGATCTTGAGTGGAATTAATAGGATGATAGTATTTAGAGTCAGTAGGACCCTTAGGAGAACAACTGGTAGAGGGTTGAGTCAGAAAGACATGCCATCCTGAGTTCAAATCTAGTCTCAGACATTTACCAGCTGTGTACCCCTGAGCAAGCCATTTAACCCCATTTGCCTCAGTTTCCTCATATGTAAAATGTAAACCACTCTGGTATCTTTGTCAAGAAAATTCCAAATGAGGTAATGAAGAGTTGGACACAACTGGACTCAACAACAACAAAGTCCTAATATAAAACCTCATCATGTCATGGAAGGGAACCTGGGTTCTTAAAAGTGGTGTCAGTAGAATGCAAACCCTAGGAGGTCCTGAGAACCTATATGGCACCAGCTCTCACCAGTTAGGTTCAGCACTCAAATTGACCACAGTGGGATGCTTATTTTTGGCTGCAGAATCTCTTAAAGAACCCCTACTTAAGAAACCTTAGAGGAACTGTACTCTGTGGTGGTGGCCCATACCAATGAAATCACAGCCTGCTGAAGCTGGATGCCATGTTTTTCAGAAGATCAAAGATATAGCTGCCATATTGCTTTAGCCAGGAGCCTTGGGTTCTAGTACCAGCTATGCCATTCACCCCATACATTAGCCTAGACCCAGGAGCGACATTGTATGCTTCTTTGTTTCTTATCTGGTCCTACCTTACCTAGCTAACATGAACTCTTCCCTTTGATTTTCTTTGAGTACTTCAAGAACCAGCTCAAAATTCACCTCTTCCAGGAGAGTCTTTCTTAATTGCTCCTTTATTCTATGTTGTCCTGGCAGTTGGTACAATCGTTTTATGACTATATGTGGCACTACAGTTTTTCCTTTGCATCTTTGTTCTCCCTGGCAAAATCCCAGGCTCCTAGAAGGGAAAGATTGTATCTTCAACCCCCACCCCCACCCCTGCTCCCAATGCCAGTCTAGGGTATGCTTTCAGTCATGGTTACTGACAACCCAGAAAGATCACAGGGTAGCAGTGATGGTAACAAAATGCATCTGCTAGAAACCAGAAAACCCTACTTCTGGCATTGGGGCTGCTCTGAATTGGTTTTCCCTCAGATTGTAACATCTTGTCATATGAACACACCGGTCTTCTCTCCTTTCTGGGTAGGGTAGTTTCTAGGGGCTACGAAGAGCTTGAGGGCATCTTTAGGGAGTTTTCAATGCTTAGACCATCCCAAGAAGTTTAGGAGAAATCCAGGACTGTTTGTTGAGAGAGTGAGGGACCAGAAGCCATCCCTGAGGGATTTAGAAGGGGCCTGGAGAAATGGGAGAATCCCAGGAGTATTTCTGTGGGATGTAAGGGTCCCAGAATGTCCAGAGTAGCAATGAGGCTGCCATTTATATAGGGCTTTGTGGTTTTGAGGTACTTTTATATACTTTATCTCATTTGCTCCTCACCACAGGCATGTAGTATAAGTTTTATTATTCCCAATTTACATATAGAGAAGTGGAAACTCAAGGAGGTTAGGTGCCTTATTAATCCATGGTCACAAAACTAGGATGGGTGAGTGACCCAGGTGTGAGCGTGAGGGTCCCAGGGGAGGTCCAGGATATAGGACAGGTCACATTGTGTGCTACTTTCTCCTCTTCATCCCAATTATATTTATATCCAGGAGAGCTCCAGCTAAAATTAATATCCAGATTAGGTCAGGTTACAGAGGGCATTCCACTCACTCTCAGTAAGTGGGATGTCTCTTTTCAATTTCCGCTCCTTGGTCCTACTTCTGCTGTCTGGATCGAAATGGAGTAAGTCTAATCCTCCTTTCCCATAATGACCTTTCAAATATTTAAAGGTACTTATCATATCTCTCCTGGGAATTTTTTTAACCCAAGCTAAATATCTCCAGGTCATTCAACTCTTCCTTATAATCTAGACCTCTTGCCATCTTGATCACACTGCTCTGGACATGGTCCAGATTTATCAACATCCTTCCTAAAATGGAGGACCCAGGATTGAGCATAGTCCTTTGGAGATAGTCTGACCAGGACAGATGATGGTGGGACTTTCTTAGAAAAATCATGGGCTAGAAATGGGTGAGTTTGGCCAGAACCAAAGAATAGTCCATGAGTCAAGATCAACTTGAAAGGACAGTAAAATCCAGTAAAATGCCACATGTATCTTTACCTAACCCTGTATTATTGGACTTTTATTATCATAGATGTCATGTTTATCAAAATTGTAATTGGCATAAACCTCTTATTTGTTGATAGTCATGGACCAAACACTGTCAGGTTAGAACACTTAATGAGGTAGGCTAAAATGCTAATTAGAATCTAATAAAATAGGATTCCATAAGGATAAATTTCAAGTGTCATACTTGGGTTCAAAGTTCAATTCGCAAGTACCAATTCACAATTCACAATGACAGAGGCATTGCTACATAGTAGGTGGGATTTGTTTGTTTTTGTTTCTTTAAAACAAAAGATTTGATGGTTTTAATGGATTGTAAACTCAACGTGAGTCAACAGAGTTTGTCCAATGAGCTATTGGATTACAATGAAAAGCATAACATCCAAGTCTCAAGAGTCTCCCTGTACCCTTCCCTGCTTGGGTCACACTTGGCAGGCCTGTGTTCAGCTCTGGGAAGCACTGTTTAGGAAGGGCACCACTGATAGAATGGAGAGCATGCAAGAGGGCCAGAAGAGCATGACATATGAGAATTGGTAGAAGGAACTAGGAAGGTTTATCCTGAAAAAGAGAGACCTAGGGTGTGTATGATAACTATCTTCAAATATTTGAAGAGCTATTATGTGGAAAAAGAATTAGACCTTTTCTGCTTGTACCCGACTTCCATGGAAGCATTTTATAATGGAAATAGTGTTGCATCTATAATCAGAGAACTTGGGCTTGATTGATAACTCTGTTGCATATTAATTTGTAATCTTAAGAAAGATCCTATACTTGATTATATGCCGACATGGGGAGGGAGGGGAGGGAAGGAGAGAAAATTTGAAACTCAAGGAATTGTGGAACTGAATCTTGTACACTAAAAGTAAATTAACAAATTAATAAAGACAAAAAAAAAAAAGAAAAGTCATTTGTTTCTCTGGACCTCAGTTTCCTTATGTGTAAAAAGAAGGGGGTGGGGTGGCTAGGTGGTACAGCGAATGGAGCACTGGCCCTAGAGTCAGGAGGACCTGAGTTCAAATTTGGCCTCAGACACTTAACACATACTAGCCATGTGACCTTGGGCAAGTCACTTAACTCCAACTGCCCTGCTTTCCCCCCTCCAAAAAGGGAAAAAAAAGAAGGGGGTAAAGTATAATTAGATGATCTCAAAGGGTCTTTGTTGTTGATCAAATCTGGATTTGGACTTAGAAAGATGAGTCTTCCTGACTTCAGGCCTGACTATCTGTGTTACCTTGCTGCCTTTAGGGCTTTGGTGGAATGTTTTTGGTCTTTCAGAAAATAGAGAAACATCCCATATGTTATTATATAGTCCTGATATAGAAGGGGAAAGAGAGAGAAGGGGAGGGAGATTGTATGTGTGTGCATGTGTACATGCATGCGTGTGTGTGTGTGTGTGTGTGTGTGTGTGTGTGTGTGTGTGTGGTGTGACAGACAGAGACATAGAGATACAGAGACAAAGATAGGGAGACAGAAAGAGGCAAGAAAGACAAGAATGGAGAGAAAGGCAGATAGAGAGACAGATACAGACAGACACAGCGAGTCAACAGAGAGGGAGAAAGACTGGCAGACAGAAAACAATCCCATAAGAATAGGGCTGGGTGGGCAGAGCCCTTGCTTTCATTAAGGAAGGTCTCAAAGTCTTCCTTAGGGCAAAGAAATCACTTCCATAGCACCACCCAGTGGTAATTTTTAGTATCTTCTCAAATGCCTCTTTCAAGGGTGAATCATAACATGTTTTTTTTCCTTGAGAATTATAGACCCAATAGTAGTAATAGTAGGAAGCCCAATCTTGGGTCTATTGGGTGAAAGATTGAGAGCTGGAAGAGACCTTATGGCCATATAGTCCAACACCCTCATTTTGCTGTTGTTCAATTATTTCAGCCATGTCTGTCTCTTTGTGATCCCATTTGGGGTTTTTATGACAAAGATACTGGAGTGTTTTGTCATTTCCTTCTCATTTTACAGATGAGGAAACTGAGGCAAAGAGGGTTATGTGATTTACCATAGATAGTAAATATCTGAGGCTAGACTTGAACTCATGAAGATGAGGCTTCCTGCCTTCAGGCCTGGTGCCCCCTAACCACCACTTATTTTACAGATGAGGAAACTGAGACTCAGAGGAGTTAAATGATTGCCCCAGATCGTACAGGTGGTAAGTGATGGAGCTGGGATTGAGCCCAGGCCCTCTGTCTCCAAATTCAGTGTTCTTTCTACTATACCATGCTGCTGGCCCTTGGACTCCTTTACCTCATGGGCCCTTCTAAGATGGGTCTTGTCCCTGACCTATTCCCATGGGCACCTGGGGCTTTTATGTGTTGAAGGAATTTTGCTCCAGATGTATTTTCTCCAGATCGCAATCACAGAATCTCAGGGCTGGAGCTAATATAAAAGCTGCCAGAGTTGAGAAGGCCTTTAGGACATAGAACATGAGTTCTGAAAGGGACCTTAGAATATAGAATATTAGAAATACAAAGAGGGGTGGCTAGGTGTCACAGTGAGTAAGAGAACCGGCCTCGGAGTTGGGGTGACCCGAGATTGGATCCGGCCTCAGAAAATGAGTATCCACACACAAATAATGACTGGCCGTCTAACCTTGAGCAAGTTGCTTAACCCCAATTGCTTAAAAAAAAAAGAAATACAAAGAAAGTTTTTATACTATCTTTTCCAATCTACCTCCCTACATGTTATAGAAAAGAATTTAGATAGATAGAGAAGGAATATTAATCCTAGGATGTACAGTAAATCAGTGGTATAACCCAAGCCACTTGGCGCTAAGTCATAAATCTGGGGGCTCCTTTTGTAGGAAAGGGAGGCAGATTCTCTGAGGAGGAAGCAGTTCCTCAGATTCCATAGAATGAAGATGAGGATCCATAGGAGCCTAAAGAAGAGAAATCATTCAGTAAGGGGCAGAGGCAGACAAGGGAAGTAATGCTGTGGGGTGACTATCCCTGATGAAGAGTACTGAAGCATTTGTCTGTCACCCTGACCTTAATAGTGTGGGAACTGGCTGTCTTTCCAGGGTGTTTATCTGGGATCTGATGGAAAATTACCCATGACCTCTTGGCCCTGATGACTATTATGCACTTCTAGTGATCCATGTGGATACCAATGATAGGGCAAGAAAGAGTCTACAAAGGATTGTGGTCTGCCAAGTTTTATGGAGTCTCAGGCAAGAAATTTAACAACTTAGGGGGTCCAGTCATTTTTTAATCACTGTTGCCAATCAAAGGCAAAGGCTTGAGAAGAGGAAAGCAGATTTGAAAGAGACTGACTAATAATATTTTCAAGTTAATTAAATTTTTAAAAAGTTTTAGAATTTTTTGAGAAACCATTATATTTTATTGTACTTACCAAAACAAATGGTATTGAGAAATATTACAGATATTATGGTCCTTTTAACTTCCACACAAAGATTGTTTAACTTCAAGTTTATCCATTTCAAGTCAGAATGGAGGCAGTAGCACAATGACCCCATTCATCAGCCTATCCACATCTACTCCAACTCTAATGTAGCCTCATTGCACATACTGTATTAAATAATCACTATGCTACATTCACTCACCGTCAGAGCAAATTTGCTGTGTTCAACTTGCTTTTGTTGACTTTGATTTAAACTTTGTTTTCATTGCAGGAAAATGGGGGATTTGTTGAGTATTATATTTGAAGATATTCAAAAATTTTGGATATTACATTCTCTTTCTTATTCCCCCTTCAAGGTCTTCTAAACCCATTCAGGGGAGTCTTCCCCACATTTTGGAAAACTCTGACATAGAGAGTAGTTAACCTGAAGAAAAGAATAAAAGACATAAAGATTCTCAATAATTCACAAAAGTTTGGATTCACAAAAATCCAAGAAAGGTGTCGTGACCTCAGATGTCTATGCATATATTTTAATTATTTAAATTCACCTTCATATTTCCATTGGTCTAGAACCAATGATCATATTTTATATAATTATACTTTAGAATACTCAGAATTCAAATACCTGTAACCATTTCAACTACTTCCTGGGATTCATTAGTCACACTAATCTCAACAAGCAAAATGAATGAAAGATTTTGATTCAGAGACAAAATTCAACCTTGTCATCACAGATACTAGATTGTATGGGATCCATGACTGAAGAGCTTTGAAAGGATTTATCTTTCTCAAAAGGAACAGAATAGACTTTTAAAAGTAGTAAGTGAGGAAGTAATATCATATGTTATATGTTAAAATATCTTGATGTAAAATAAAAACTAGAAAAAGAGGGAAAATCAGTGGAGGAAGAGGCAGAACACAGAAGGGTCTCTCCTCTCAGAACCCCATCATTATCAGGGGTTACAGAGGGTGTCTAATAAGACAGATGGCCCAATTGTATTGTGTTTTGATGATTATAAAAGAATGGAAAGGGAGAGGGAAAGGAATTCACTAGGACCTCATGTCATTTCATCTGGTCAAAAGAGGGAAGAACAACAGAGAGAGACAGAGAAAGAGAGAGAGAGAGAGAGAGAGAGAGAGAGAGAGAGAGAGAGAGAGAGAGAGAGAGACAGAGAGAGACAGAGAGACAGAGAGACAGAGAGACAGAGACAGAGAGAGAGAGAGAGAGAGAGACAGAGAGACAGAGACAGAGACAGAGAGAGACAGAGACAGAGAGAGAGACAGAGAGAGAGACAGAGACAGAGAGAGAGACAGAGAGAGACAGAGAGACAGAGAGAGACAGAGAGACAGAGAGACAGAGACAGAGAGATTTTTTATATATATTGAGGGAAAATAAATTTCCCTCAATAGGGAAAAGGAGGAAAAGAAGAGCATGGGAAACTGGAGGTAGGGATTTAATAAGAAAGAGGATTAGGTGAAAGGCAAGATTAGAACCAAGAAAAATTCAACTGGATATGGAGGGTGGGTCACAAAAAGAAGTTTAAAAGACAAGACAAAAAGATGAGAACTTATGATTGGGCTCTGGACAAAGGAAGAAGAAGGGCAGGAGAGAAGAAACAGACTGACTCAAACCTGGAGCACTGATGAACTGGAACAGACTCATCCCTTATCATCTTTTTTTTTTAAATGATTTTTTAATCAAACTTCTTTACAGCTTTCTTCTTTACAACTCTGGTCAAGGCAATAACCAACCACAGTTCAATAGATTTTGAATCTATTCAAATTCTATTTCTGGTGTTTGCCACCTCTGTGACTTTGGGCACTTCCCTTTACTTCCCTCCTGCCTTTCCTGGCCTTGATTGTTGCTTTTATAAAATTAGAGCATAGGACTATGTTCCCTGAAGTCCCTTTCCATTCTACATCCATGATCCTAATGACAAAGAATGCATTATCTAAAGAGACCAATAGAGATGGGCAGGGAATTTATCAATCAGATTTTTAAGAGATTTTTCCCCCCAAAGATGTGTACAGAAGACAGAATCAAGGGAAGGTAGCAAGATGAATGTACAAGTAGGACAAAGTTTTATAAGAAGAATGTCAAGAATATCAAAGGTCAAAATGAATTAAGACTGGCTAGGAATGCTAAGAACAGGGAAAGTGGTGGGGCTTTTGTGTGTGTGTGTGTGTGTGTGTGTGTGTGTGTGTGTGTGTGTGTGTGTGTGTGTGTATAAAGCTATATTGGGGAAAAAATAAGATCTAAGGATTAGAACTGCTATCTAGCATAGGTAGAATGATAACAATAACAGATGACAGGAGGCAGAATTATTCAACTCATTTCGCTTTTGTTTTCTCTGTCAATGAGAACAATTTGGGGACTGAAAGAGATAGAATAAAAATGGCTGATAGGACTTGGAATCTATGATAAGTAATGAGAGTATAGGAAAGCATTTTGTTGCCTTCGATAAGTTCAAATCATCAGAGGTGCAGAAGAACTGTACTGCAAATTACTGAAAGAACTAAGACTTGGACGCTGAGCCACTATTTGTGAGTTTTGAAAGTTAATGGAGAATGGAAGAAGGTAAATGTTCCTATGAGAGACAGAGACATAGACACAGAAAGACAGTGGAGTTTGCAAGTAATAAATAATAATAAATAAGCAGGGACCAATGGTCCCTGATTAATGGCAAAAATTCTTGCATATCTTATTTTTAAAATGGTGAGTGAACCACCCATCAGATTGACTGACATGACAAACCAGGAAAATGATAAATGTTGGAGAAGATGTGGGAAAATTGGAACACTAATATATTGTTGGTAGAGTTGTGAGCTTATCCAACCATTCTGGAGAGCAATTTGGAACTCTGCTCAAGGGGCTATAAAAATGTGCATACCCTTTGACCTAGCAATACCCCTTCTTGGGTTGTATCCCAAAGAGATCATGAAAATGGTAAAAGGACCCCCATGTACAAAAATATTTATCACAGCTCTTTTCGTGGTGGCAAAGAATTGGAAATTGAGGCGATGCCCATCCATTGGAGGATGGCTGAACAAGTTGTGATACATGAATGTAATGAAATACTATTGTGTTATAAGAAATGAGGAGCAGATGGACTTCATAATAACCTGGAGAGACTTATATGAACTGATGCTGAGTGAGGGGAGCAGAACCAGGAGAACTTTGTACACAATTACAGACACAGTGTATCTGTGATAACTAACTTTGATAGATTTGGTTTTTCTTAGCAATTCAAGGTTCTAAGACAACTCCAAAAGATTCATGATGGAAGAGGCTATCAACATCCAGAGAATTACAGAGTCTGAATGCAGATTGAAGCAATTTGCTCTCTCTCTCTCTCTCTCTCTCTCTCTCTCTCTCTCCCTCCCTCCCTTCCTCCCCCCACTCTCTTTTTCTCTCTCTCTTTTTTACAACTTGGCTAATATAGAATATGTTTTATGTGACTTTATATAGCACTTTAAACTTTGCAAAGTATTTTGCAAATGTCTTATTTTGTTCTCACAAAAACCCTGGGAGGTAGGTATGATTTTTGTTGTGTCAGTTGTATCTGACTCCTCATAACCTTATTTGGGATTTTCTTGGCAAAGATACTGGAGTGGTTTACCATTTCCTTCTCCAGCTCATTGTACAGGTGAGGAAAGTGAGGCAGTTAGCTTTTCAGTGACTTATCCACATAGCTAAAAAGCACCTGAGGTTGGATTTGAACTCATCTTTCTGACTCCAGGTTCAGCTCAGTATCCACTGGGTCACCTAGCTACGTGACCTATAGGCTTAAGGAACTTTAAAAGAGAGATGGGGAATAGAAGAGGGTAGTTTCTATTAATCCAAATAAATATTTCTTGTGAGAATCAGGGGAAGATTTGAGGTGGGAAGGGTATGGGACTCTACCTTCCATTTGCTCTGGCCCCTGTCCCACAGGAATTCCTAGAAACAAGAATCCACTAGATCAGCCTGGTGTCTCAGTAGGAAAACCAAAGACAAGGTCCTCATCCTTCTAGTCTTTGTCCTGAGCAACTCCATCCTCACTCTCTTGGCTATCCCCCCTACATTCCCCCAAATACACACACTATGGGGACTAAATAAGATAGACCCAAGAGTAGATTCCAGGTTCTAAGGAAGCTTCTGCAAATATCCAGCCACTCTCATACCTCCTTACTCTTCCTGCCAGTTTCCTTGGTCCAAAAGTGCAGAAAGGAAGCAAAAGAGAAAGATGTATAGCCCCTCTTCACCTCCCATTTTCCCCAATGGGTTCAAGCCTAGGGAAGATTAAAAATTTAGATAAGAGATATTCCTTATCCTCATGGAGCTCCTAGTATAGAAGTATATGACACATGCATAAATCATAAATAACAATAACATGTGACATTAAATGTCAAATGCATCAGAGAGTTTCAGGCTATCAAGGACAAGACAAAAATAGAAGTTGAAGGAAGAGGCAGAAGGCTGAATAGCTAAGGAGTAGGGCTGGGAATGAAAGAAATTATCATTGGGACTGGGTCTTCATTTTTCTGGCTCCTACAGCTGTCCCCTAAGGTTTCTATGGATTCAGAGGTTATCAGGGCCCTTAGAGACTTTCTATCCAGTTTGAGGGAATGGAACAAGCAAAGTCTTGGGAGTCAGTGCTAGCTAGTTTGGTTATTCACTGCTTGGGATAATAGATAAGCTTGGGAAGCCAAAAGGCTGACATTACAAGGAAGAATGGTTGGGAAACAAAGGCAAAGCCATATTTCACTGCTCTGAGTCTCATTTTTCTTCTCTGCAAAAGGAATATTTTAGGCTAGATGAAGGGTCCCTAGATACCCTCAAAGAGCTCAAATCTACCTGTCCAGATAAATTACATCCCAATATCAATGATTAACTTTCCCTTTCTGCTGACTAAATTCCTATCTCAAATACAATCTTTACCTTATTGGTAATGAATGACCTTTCTCCCCTGCATCTCACACAACACTGCACCTCTAGAAAGAAGGCAGCATGTTACATTAGTGTGTCTTTTCCCCCTACATTTCTCCTCTTGCCAACAATCCTGTGTGACAGATCTTGGCACTCAGCAGATGCTGAATAAATGATTTTATTGGAAAGCAGAGGCAGTGAGTCCTGTTCAGGCCCCCTTATCTGCTACTAATTGATCATGTGACAATAGAACAGAATTTCTTTCCATATAATATAAGGGGTTTTGGAGTAAATCCACTTCTTACAGCTCAGAAGGAAAGCACAGACTCTCTGTTTGTAAATTTTTGGTGACCAGAGATGAGATTTATTGCAAAAAAAGCGGGGGGGGACCTCTATCAGCAACTTGCCTAAACCTCCAAGGTTGAAAAATCCCAGAAAGCTCTTTTCTTTCTAGGGTCACTTATAGCCCTGGGTTAACTCCCAGACTTCTCTATGTGCCTCCAAATAAGTTGGAAATTGATTGGACCCCCCATGTGCCATCCGCGTGAAGATACTGCTCACTTCTCACACTCTTCTTTCTGGGGCTAGCTGGCCAGAATGAAGTGCCTTCTCAGATTCCCCTCATGCTCATATATAATCTTAGCTCTCTGTCTCCTACTATATTAAGTTCAAACTTTCCTACTTGTCATTCAAGGGCCTCAAAAGTCCGACCACACAGTGCCTATCGATTCAATTCCAACCTCATCTCATTTTACTCTCCTCCACCTACTCTATGCCTCAGCCAGGCCAGACCAGACCAGGTTACTCCCCCTTGTCACTGCCAAAGAGGTCCTGAGCTCAGGCCTCAGTGCCTTTCCTTAACGCTGTTTCCTGTGCTCTGAATGCTCTCTCTCATCCTCTTCATTTCAGGCATATTCTCAGGTTTTCCCCAATGCCTGGAATGCTCTCCCTCTTCATGTCTACCTCTTGATTTCCCAGGCTCCCTGTGTCCTTGCCATTCATCCTTCATTTTCAAAGAGGAGCAATGACATCATAGGCTGATGTGGCAATGCCTGAATTGGATTTAAGTGAGGCAGAGCAGCACAAATGCATCAGCCTCACTCACTACCGGAGTCCTGGAAGTCCAGTGGCAGGTCAAAGGTCAGGATGAATGGTGATGGCCCAGGAGTCCTTAATGTCTGACCAAGTTCTAAGTGTTCCACAGAGCCTGTTTCAGCTGCCTTCATGGCCCCTGGAATGAATTGTTCTCATCCACCCATTCTGCCAGGAGAAGTCTTCACATGGTTGGGGTAGACAAACCTCTAAGTCATCTATGGGTTTAAAGCCCATTGTGCTAATGCCAACCTGGTTTAGCCCCTCTTCTTGAGAAGGTTTTACCAGGGATGGTAAAACTTCTGCTTCTTAGAGCCTTGGGAGACAGTTGGGTGTAGGTGGACACCACAAGTGGATAAGCTGCCCTGAAAAGAGCTCATCAGGCCCTCCTACCGGAGGTGCTGGTCCTTCCTGAACACCCCATACACTATCTATCTCCCTTTTAAGTTCAGCTAAAATCCAGTCTTCTACAGGAAGCCTAAGAGCAGCTAGAGTCAGGAAGACACCTTCCTCAATTCAAATCTGGCCTCTGACACTTGCTAGCTGTGGGCCCTGGGTAAGTTAGCTCTGTTTACCTTAGTTCCTCTTCTGTAAAATGAACTGGAGAAGGAAGTGGCAAAGATACTGCTAAGAAAATTCCAAATGGGTCACAAAGAGCTGGACACTGAACAACAAGCAACTTTTTGATTCCAGACCCTGTGCTCTATGCACTGTGCTGCACCTGCCTATAGTAGTAACGTCTGAATGCAGATCTACTGAATCTAAATCCAATCCTTCTCCACAATGCCCAAGAAAAAGCAATATTAACATTGAATTCTACAGGGACAAGTCCTCCAGGAGCAACTTTATTAATTTATTATGATCTAAATTCAAGCATTGTTCTGCCAGAGAGGGAAATATCCAAACTGACAGTCCCTTCATTCCCTTGCTTATCTTCTTCCTACCAGATATCACATTTATAGGCATCTCAAATAAGGAAAATTTCACAATATGATAACATATAGCTTATGCAACTCAAGATAAGGTTTTTACCTTGCATTTTGCTTCATCAAGTCAGAACAAAGAATCACTTAATCCTGGAGAATCCTGGTTTTCCTAAAACTACTCAATCCCTTAGGGACCATTCCCCTCCCTAGGCCTGTAGTCAGGAGACCACCCTTAGATTACTGCCCTAATCCCTTGGAGGGGGGAAGGAGTGGGGTGGGGGTACAGTTTTTAGGAGAGAGTTTACTTTAATTCCTTCAGGGAAACACTTTGATCTTAATTTGGGAGAGACTTATCAGTCAAGAAACATTTATTAAGAATCTACTCCGGTCAGGTAACGTTCTAAGTAAGAACTTTTCTCATTTTAAATCTATTTACCATCTTTAATCCACATTCTGTGGATTTCACTTTCATTCTTCACCTTTTCCAACTTCTACTAAAAGAAAGAAGTTAGGTAGAAGAGAAAGGGGGGAAATAATTTTCCTGGAGGGCTTTGTTTTCCTAAGAAATTTGATTAAGTACTGGTAAAGTTTCTTTCCTTCAGGCAATTCTGGAAAGGATTTTAGAATGGAGAACTATTTATTTCTTAGTATTGTCAGTTGAGGGAGGCTTTAATAAGCCTCCTTAACTCCATCACACTCTGCCCAGACTAGTGTGGGAATTTCATAGGGAGAGCCACATTTTTGGGCTGCTGTGTTCTGCACTATTGGGAGGAAGAATTTCAGTTCAAAGCTGAGTGGGTGGGGAGGCCCAACCTGGGAATGAGAGTTGAGTTCTACTGGAACAGCAGGTAAAGCTCAAGTGTTCTTGTTTTTTAAACCAAACAGCTTAATCCGAAATGCTTGGCTGAGGATTTGCAACTCTAGACTGGAGAGGATACGCAAGAGTGCCCCCAAGGTCTTTTTATTTGTTTATTTATTTTGTCTGCTAAAGGCAGACAAAAGCAAAAGCAAACAGCTTTTCCCTGAGCACATTCCAGGTCCACGGGTACAGAACTGGGACCCTCCTTCTGCTCTCAATTTCTTCCTTCTATCTACGCACATGGGCCTAACAACTCCCTATGACTGTTCCAGAGGGAGCCATAGATTCACTAACTTTGGAGTTAGAGTAACAGGGACTGCTCTATGGCACCCAGAATAGCTATTCTACAGAAGGACCTTGCTATAAGCCAATCCTATAGATAAAAATCCAGATTTGGAGGCAAAAATTGTAGAGTTGGAAGGTTATCTAGTAGAATACTGAACCAAGATATGAATTCCTCCTTCAGATTCTCTGACAAATGATTGTCCAGCCTCTGCCCTTAGGAACTTCCCTATCAATCGATGGGGAGCTTACTATCTCCTGAGAAAATCTCTTCCATTTTTGACTAGTTCTATTCTGTAGGAGGTTGTTTCACATACTTAAGCCCAAATCTATAGTATACATGAATGATTGGTCAATTATTCACTTTGAAAAATATTCATCATTTAGAAAGACTAACGTGAACTGACTCATTAACAGAACCAGAAAAATAATATTTGTTCGGTCAGGTCTGACTCTTCACGACCTCATTTTCGGTTTTCTTGGCAAAAATACTAGAGTGGTTTGCCATGTCCTCCTCCAGATCATTTTACAGGTGAGGAAACTGAGGCAAGCAGTTAAGTGACTTGCCCAGTGTAACACAGCTGGGAAGGGTCAGATCTTTCTGACTTCAGATCCAGCCCTCTATCTATAGTATCACCTAGCTGCTCCAGAAAGACAATATACCTAACAACCAAAACAACATAAATGGAAAGAATAACAATGCCTCAAAACTGAACGCTATCCAATTATAATGACCAAGTCTAGCTCCAGAAAAAAAAAGACCAAACACTTCCTTTCACTCCTTTGCAGAGGCGGGGTACTATGGATGCATGATACTACATGATACTAGCAGACTTTTTTCTTTTTGCTATATTGGTTAGTTTGTGTGTGTGTGTGTGTGTGTGTGTGTATTTCTTTTTTTCCTTTAAAAAATTGTTATAAGGGATAGTTCTCTGGGAGAAGGGAGTTCCAGCAGAAAGTGTAGAAGATGTAAAAATAAGATATTAATAAAAATATATTTAAATAAGAGAAAAATTCTTCACTATGCAAATGAATTCATCATCAGATTCCTTTAAATAAATTTCCTAAGCTCCACAAAAAAATGTGGTTTGGGCAATCATAGTTGAAAAAGCACTTTTGGAATGATGACCAAGATTCTAATCCCCACTCTTCTCCTGGCAACTTACATGACAAGTCATTTAACCACCTGAGCCTCAGTTTCCTCCACCATAAAATTGAGAGTGGGGAGTAGACAAAATGATCTTGCAAGAACCTTGCATCTCTAGGCTCTAAACTCTTATTCATGTAATGATTAAGGAGCAGCCTGGCACAGCAGAGACAAGAATGAGCTAAAAGTCAGGATACCTTCGTCCAAAATTATTTAGATGCACAGCCCAGACAAATGACATGACTATTACAAGCTTCCTGTTTGTTAAACTCATAGCTATCTGTAAAGGAAGCATAACAAGTCTTAGATTCTGTGGTGATGAACCAACAGATCACATGGCTGATTGGTAAAAAGTTGGTGTTTTAGAGCTTGCAGGACCCATGGAAATCATCTGGTTCAATTTGCTCGTTTTATAGATGGAAGAAACAAGACCAAGTTGGAGGAAATGACTTGTCCAAAGTCATACATCTGCTTAGTGGAAGAGCTAGGATTTAAAATCAGTTATCTTGATTCCCAGAGGCAATTCCACTAAAACCGACCTAGAACTTAAAAATAGAAATGGGCAGAGATAAGTGGTATCACCTCAGAATGTGCCACAGACCCCCTGTGTTGGGGAGATTTCTTTCTGCCACATCTAGGAGGCTATCTCAACTGTGGCCTCTATGTGTATTAATGCTACTGCTTCTACAATGCCAAATACAAACAGGATCTAAATGTGCTGTAATCTAGTAAAAAAGAAAATTATAGGAGACAAAATTTGCACAAGCTGGGGTTGTCTCCTAATTCCAGCATGATTTCAGTTCCAAGGGATATTATTGGAAGGAAAAGATGAATTTCCTTTTCCTATGTGACAGTAAACAAGACAGTTTCCTTTTGGGAGCCTTAGTCTCTTCCTCTGGAAAATTAGAGTTGAAATCGATGATGTTACCTGTCCCTTCCAGCTCTAAATACTGGGCTATGTGGAAGTAAAAAAAAGTGGATATTCCCCAGTGTAAAGGAGAGAATAATAACTCACATTCACATTGTAATTTGTGGGCAAAAATAATCTTATAACCATGATCTCATTAGAGTTCGATGCTCACAATGACCCCATGAGGTGCATAGCACAATTATTTTTTCTATTGTATGGAGAGTAAAGCTGATGACCCCCAAAGGGGCAGACCTGATTAAAGCCCCGGATCCAAAGTAGGAGACCCTGGACTTGGAAGTAGGTCTTCTGGCTCAAAGTACAGAACATCCTACTCATCAGTCATAAGGAAGATGAATGGACTCTGATGGTAAAAACTAGGCATCCATTTCCTTGTTATTTTCATGTTCTAATTACTGATCCCTCTGGATACAGAGAAAGGCCAGAGAAGAGAAGTCTTTCATCACAGCCTGTTGAATACCTATTGAATCTGTTCATTAGGATATAATCTTCTTGAAGACACGGGCTGTCTTATACTCTTATCCCTAGCATCTAACACAGTGCTTGGCAAGCAGCTTATTAAATACTTGCTGAATGGCTGACGACATCTTGAGAAATAATGCTGTTCAATTTGAATGAGCTTAGTACCAATAATGGGTGATATTAATCAGGGAAAAGAGGGGTTGACATAGGTAGACATAGGCAAAATGACCTAATGGAAAGAGGACAGGACTTGAAGTCAAGTTTATTAAATTTGCAACTTAGTTCTAAAACTACTTACTAGCTGAGTGATGGAGGGAAAGTCATTTTTAACCTCTTTGTGACTTAGTTTCCTCATCTGTAAAATGGGGAGAATGTTTATTTCCTCACTTCCAAGGATAATATGCTTTAGAACCAGAAGGGATCATCTAGTCCAACTCATTTATTTTCCCAGAGGAAGAAACTGAGACCCAGAGAAGATGAGTGACTAACCCAAGGTCATATGAACAGGAGTTAGGGGAATCGGACTTAAATTTAAGATCTCTGACTCCATATCCAACAATCTTTCCACTTCAAGAAGTTGCCTCTGGAAGGTCCGGACACAGAGTGTAATCTCCGGGGTTCATGTTAGGTAAGTGCTTAATAAGCCTCAGAATATTTTCTGAAATATGAATAGTGGCCTCCAGTACTCACCTCTCTTCTTGCCCCAGACTGGAACTCTGTGCTTGACAAGAGAATGAGACAAAAGGTGGCTTTTGGAACCCAGAAGAGTGAAGGCCTGAATAAACTATCTCAGAGTCTTAGAGGGATAACTGGCTTGGTCAGGGACACCAGGAAAGAGGGGAGCCTGAAGGAAATCTCTTTTCTCAGGCTTCAGAACAGGAAGGAAAAATGGCACTAAAATGTCCTTGACTTAGCAAAACCAACATTTTGGTCAAAGCATGTCAGTCTTGGGGAGAAATTATGAAATAATAGTCAAAACTCAGAAGGTGGAAAGATAAAACAAGGAAATGAAAAAATGTCTAGGGATCAGGAGAGCTGAAGCTCAAATATTCTTGCTTTTTTTTTTTTTAAATACAAAAAGCATAATCTGTAATGCTTGACTGGAGATTTTCAACACTATATTTGAAAAGACCCCAAAGAGATCCCGCCCCACCCAGGCCTTCTTTTCATGCTGTGTTTTTGCACAAAAGCCTTTCTTTTTCTCTTCTTTTTATTCCTTTCTCTTTTGCTCTTTGCTTCTTTCCTTCCTTCTTTCCTTCCTTCCTTCCTTCCTTCCTTCCTTCCTTCCTTCCTTCCTTCCTTCCCTTTTCTTCTCTCTCTTCCTCCCTAACTTCTTTCTTCCTTCCTTCCTCTTTGCAAGAAGCTTTGTAGCTGAGCCCCTTTTAGCACTCCTCCCCTCCAAAAAAGGTACCAAACTAGCTTAATCTTTACTTCCCAGGATCATTACTGGGGACCCTCTGTTATGGACTGGAGATCCACAGCTAAAACCTTGTCCAGGTTGGAATGAAAGTTCAAACACGGTATAACATTTTCAAGTTGAACAGAACTAGAATAAAATATAAATGTGAAATTTTCAACAAAAGAGATAAAAATACAATAGCCTAAATAATGCTAATATATGTTTTTTTAACAAGACCCTCAGGGATCCTTATGTATAATTTAATGACTCCCTTTTCTACTGAGTTTGGCTTTACTGCTCTAGGACAGCTAGAATGCCAACAGGCAAAGGCAGCCTTTGCTGCTTGCCCATCCTATTGATGGAAATTGACCTAGGATTAAAAAAAACACAACTTTAAAATATAGCTACACTGATCTGAAATAAGGTAGTTGGAAAGTTCTTGTAAGAAAGTTTAATAGGAAAAGTACTGGATTTGGTATGTGGGAGGGAAGAAGCCCCTAGACCTTCCATTTCCCCCTCTCAGCAACACCAGGGCAGAAGTCAGAGATTACCAAAGCTATCTGTGCTTTGGAGAAGACAAGGCATTGGGTGGGAGTGGAGTGAGGAATTGCACAATTATAGCTCGGCTTCAAGATATCCTTTTCCACCATACAACTCCTCTTCTTTCTGAATGGATAGAGATGCCAATGAAGTCACCTCTCATTTGTAGTACAACT
Source organism: Gymnobelideus leadbeateri (assembly GCA_011680675.1). Classification (NCBI taxonomy): domain Eukaryota; kingdom Metazoa; phylum Chordata; class Mammalia; order Diprotodontia; family Petauridae; genus Gymnobelideus; species Gymnobelideus leadbeateri. Next base: position 173,088 of record WOXC01000691.1, on the reverse strand, counting down.
ACTGTGCAAAAGAGCCTATGTTTAGAGCTTTCTTGTGTAATTTGGGGACTCTCTTTCCCTCCCTCTGGTTACCTGATTCTCTCTGCATTTGCTCCTTGCACTTGACCCTTGTATTTGTCAGACCTTAGATAAATTTCAGCCTTAAGCCATGTTCATTCCACAGTTCTTGGTGTCTTGGAGGTGGGTTCTAAATGCCTGGAAGGAGTAGGTACCATTGTCCCACTCCTCCCAAACGTTTAGAAAGCAAGAGACCTTTTGGAATTTTATATAAGGTGCTTTGGAGTTGAGGTTCCTGTTGGGATAGCTCCTCATTTAGTAAGAGAGGTTGAAATTGGTAATAAAGCAAGAGAGACTCCTGGGCTTGGAGTCAAGATTCCAAAATTGGGTTTGCAGCCTAGGTCTAGTGTCACTTGCTACTTTGGTGATGGAGGAAAGTAATTTTTGCCCTTCTGAAACTTAGCTTCTTCATCTGTAAAATGGGAAGATTGTTTATTTCCTTACTTCTAAGGATAGTAAGTAGACTTGGAGCTAAAAATGATCATCTAGTCCAATCCATTTGTTTTTCAGGAAACTGAGGCCCAGAGAAACTAAGATATTTCTCTAAGGTCACATGGGTAGTAAGAAGCAGAGCTGAGATTCAAACCTAGGTTCTCTGACTCCGTATACAAAAACCTTTCCACTTCAAACTTTCTACAAGGTCTGACCTTTAAAGATCTGATCTTTTTTGGAGGTTCATATATTACATTCTTTTTCTTGTTTGTCTTTAGACACTTTCCATGCCACAATTGACTTTCCCAAATTAAACTAATGCCACAATAGATAGTGTTTCGGGTCTGGAGTCAGGAAGATCTGAGTTCAAATACTGCCTTGGACACTTACTATCTGTGTGATCCTTGGACAGGTCACTTGACCTCTGCCTGCCTCAGTTTTCTCTTTTGTAAACAGCAGACAATAGTAACACCTATCTCCTTGAGTTGTTGAGAGGACAGAATGAGATATTTGTAAAGAACTCTATAAATGCTAGTCATCATTATCATCAAACCTTTCCCTAAGTGATAAGTCCTGGGATTACATGTCCAATTTTTTCTTTAGTTCCTCTTTCAGGTTAGTTTTGAATGCTACTCATTATCTTAGGTAGGTTAGTCTTGGGGGATATGATAGACACTATATGAGTCCTGAAATCCCTTTTCTCAAGAAACAAGGAGTATGGCAGTGGAAATGCATAGAACCAAAGTAAGTGAGCAAGCCAATAGAATCCTATGCATGATCTAGTCAAAGGACTCTCTGGACCCTTGTCTTAGTTCAGATGAATCCCCAGTCTGAGCCCTAGAAAGTGGCACAATTTAAAATCAGTGGGAGGTCTAAATGTACTATCTTCATAGTTTTGTTTTTCAGGTTATAGTCAGTGTTACAGTGCCATTATGATTTTCTAATAGTTGTGAATTGACCCAAACATTCTAGAAAACTATCTGGAATAATAAGTAAGTGATGGAAATAATCTAACTCTTTTATTCAAAGATTTCACTACTAGGTATCTAGCTACCCAGAAGTAGGTCAGTGACGAGAGAGAGAGAGAGAGAGAGAGAGAGAGAGAGAGAGAGAGAGAGAGAGAGGGAGGAAGATCTCACATATGGTAAGAGAATAAGCATTTATAAAGCACCAAAATTATGCCAGGCACTGTGTTAAACACTTTTACAAATATTAATTTGTATGATCATCACAATAGTTCTGTGAGGTAGGTGCTAATATTACCCCCATTTTATAGTCGAGAAAATTGAGGCAGACAGAGGCTTAAGTGACATCATGGGTCACATAGCTAGGAAATGTCTAAGGCTGAATTTGAACTCAGATCTTGCTGACTCCAGTCCCAGTGTTCTACCCATAGCACCACTAGCTATTTCTAATGTGCCAAAATATTTTTAGGAATACTAGGAAAACAAAGAACTGGAAAGAAAGCAGAAACCCACTAATTGGGGATAGACAAGTTATGGTACATAACAGTAATAGGATATTACAATTCCATAAGAAACTATTAATATGATAGATATAAGGAAATATGGGAAGGTTTAAATGAGCTGATGCAAAGCAAAGAAAGCAGAACCTAGAAAAAATATACATAGTGGCTACATCAGTGTAAATGAAAAGAATACTTCTTACTGTTCTTTTAAAACAAACCTAATGAAACTAAATGCTATGAAATTAAAATGGCCAAGTTTGGCATAAAAGAAAAGATATCAGAGCAGTTCTTGCTTGTGCTTTAAGTACCATTAGCCTGGCCATTGGGTGAGGGATTGCCCTCAATCAGCTGGGTAGCAGCCTAAGGCCCCCTCCTCTGGGAACTCAAGGATTCTCCTCCTGGGCAAGTCTGAGGAAGAGAAACAAACCAATTACTAGAATAGTTATCCCTGTAGTTGGCTGAATCATCTGATGTCCTTATCCTCTCTCTAAGAAATTGAAGTCCCCCCCCAAAAACTCAGAAAAAAACCAAAAACCTAGCTTGCTAGTATGTTATCAGTTTGGGGTTGTCCGAATATGTGAATGTTGAGAAAAGGTGCTCATTTGATTATCTTGGGTTTTGCATATCATCTATTCTTTGAAATTTATATTATATTTTTGAGATCAGCCTAATAAAAAAGGAATCTTTTCACCCAAATTAAGGTGAAGCACCCATTATTTGTAATGGGTTCCAAATTTGGACAGGATTGTCTTTTCCTCTTGGTCTGGCCAACCAAGGAGAGAAGACTCAAAGACCTACTCCCTTTATAAATGAAATGTTGGGGAAAATACCTATCAAGGATTAAAACAAATTAGCATAATAATAGCTTACATTTATATGGCATTTATCATGTGCCAGGCACTCTGCTAAGCCCTTTACAATTATTATCTCATTTGATCCTTACAACAACCTGGGAGGTAGGTAATATTATTATCCTTATTCTATAGATGAAGAAATTGAAGCAGAAGTTGAGTGTCTTGCCCAAGGCCACACAACTAGGAAGAGTCTGGGGTTGGATTTGAATGTAGGACTATCTGATTTGGCCAGGCCTAGCACACTGTCTACTTCAGCACCTAGACATCTGGGTTAACAGATTTACTTTGACAACATGTAAATGCAAATGGTCCTTTGCAACTAAAACCATCCATAAGGTAGAAAATAAAAGCCCTTCATTAGAGTTGAAAATATCAGTAAAACATACAGTGGCAAAATGTACTGTATTTTTATTTTCATTTGTTTTTAAAAGCCTAAATTAAATATTGGAGATAAGTCCAATTTACATCAACGGTATTCCTTTGAAACATCATGTGAGAGCATTATAAATGATATAAAGTCATGATCAGTAGAGTAAAATAAGCTAGAGACAGGATTTAAGTGTGTGATTTCCTTGATATGTAGAACTTCTAGAGGAGTTAACTCCCTTTACCAATGCTTGTAGGTACAATAGATGTTCTTAGAGACTTAGAAAGCTGCTTCAGAGACTAAGAGGGAAGTACCTTGCCTAGGGTCACCCAGACAGCATGTGTCAAAGGCAGGATGACCTCTTCTTGACTCAGAGGCCAGCTCACTATTCACTATGTCATGATGCATCTCAGAACAAATTACATACATTAATAATATTTAGAGTGCATTCCCTTAATGCACTCTAAATGTTGTATTTAATCAAAGAATGTTATATCTATATTCCTGATCAATAGAGAAATGTCATATCAGAAAGGAAGTGACAAAACTTCAGGTGAACGCTAGAAGACTCGAGATCTTGATTTAGTTTCTTTTTTGGACTCTTTGGTTTCATTTTGGGGTTTGAAGTTCCAGCATTACACATGAAAATAATACTATTTGGTAAGCCCTTTGGATTTTTGGTATCATTAGCAAGTATACAGTGCCATTTGTCTTGTATCATGAAAAAAGCACCTAAAGGTTTCTGTAAAAGAGAAGTACACAAAATCCATACTATAGTGGCTAAAGACAAAAAAAGAATAAGACGGACAAGAAAAATGCAGTGTATTGACTTTTGAAACAACTATAGCCATATAGTATAAAATAGCCATTCATAGATTCCAAATAATTTCCTAGTCACCCAATAGTTCTTTTCAATGATCTTAGATGTCCTTATTTTGCACAGAAAACAAAAAGGGGGAGGGCAGGGATTAGTTGTCAATTACCAGTTCTTGATGCATTATCGTATTATATGCATTGTTTGTTGTTCAGGTGTATCTGACTCTATGTGACCCCATAGACTTCTGTTCATGGGATTTTCTTGGCGAAGATACTGGAGTGGGTTGCCATTTCCTTTTCTGGTGTGCGCCCATTTTACAGATGAGGAACTAAGGCATCTAGGGGTTAAATGACTTGTCCAGGGTCACACAGCTAGTAAATGTCCAAGACCAAATTTGAACTTGAATTTTCTCCATTCCAAGCCTGGTACTCTTATCTACTGCACCACCAGTTTTTGTTAAACAATTGTCAGTAAACATGATTGCTGGGTTGTAAATTTAAAATTTGAAATAGTAAGACTATAGATATATGCTAAAATTTTTATCAATAACCTAACAATATTTGTATTCTTATCCCATCTTCCAACTATCTGATGTTCAAAGGTGGTTTAAAGCAGGAGAATAGTTTGCCACCCCTCCATGAGGTCCTTGTGTTGATTGTAGGAAATACTAATGTTCATGCAGGGTTAGAACGTCATTCCTAAAATTAGCATTAGTTACATAGCATCTTAAGTAGAAATGATCATTTTGAGTCTTCAACCCTGCTGTGCCTTTGTTTGTCTCTTGTTGGTATCTGTGTAAATGTAAAATGTCAGTTAATAGCATAGGCTGATACTGACTTGGCATGACCAGCTGCCTTTCCTTTTGCACTCTTGATCATGAGACTTTTAGAACCATGTCTTTATACTTTGGATAGAATGAGTGTCTGCATCATTGTAAAGCACTGAGGTTGTGTTCTAAGCCTTCTATCCTAAAGACCTGGAAACAGACCCATTAAGAAGAAAGACCACTTTGAACCCAAAAGGGGCCCTATCAAGTACTGCCAACCAGAAGCAGGGCTGTTTTATGTTAAGACCTTGAACCCTGAATCTGTGGAGACTACATGAAAAACTCATGCTTCTTAAGATGGGAATGACACAGAAGGCAAACTGATCATGCAGCTCACCTCTCACCTGTCTGAGGAGCAAATAAAAATGCAACCATGAATCTACAATCTCAGATTATTTCATTTGGTTGACCTTTATAAATGCCTTTCTGATCTAGGATGAGCCCCTAGCACTTCTCTGTAAGCTCACATTGGGCAGCTAGGTGGTGGTGCTATGGATAGAGGGCCAGACCTAGAGTTAGGAAGACTCCTCTTCCTGAGTTCAAATCCAACCTCAGACACTTCCTAGCTATACCACCCTGGGCAAGTCACTTACCCCTGTTTGTCTCAGTTTCCTCATCTGTAAAATGAAATGGAGAAGGAAAAGGCAAACTACTCGAGGATCTTTGACAAGAAAACTCTAAACGAGATCCCAAAGATTCAGACACAACTGAAATGACTGAACAACAACAAATTCTCATAAGATCATATCATCTTTGTAATTGTTAAATCATACCAAGAATGTTCTCTTTGACATGTATCATGAAATTAATGTGATTTTCAGTATATGGATGCCATCTAGAAGAGAATAAAAAAGTTAGAAGTTAGAAAGTGCTATGTTTAGAAGGATCTCATTCCAATTTGGCATGTAGCATATACCTATGAATGAATCCCAGACTGCTAGTATTGATACTACCTTCAGGATACCTGCACCCTTTAATGTTTACCAATGGCATTTACTGTCTAGGTTATAATCCCTTGAAATGGTACATTTGAATCATTTATGATATCACTCTGATCCAGTTAAAAGTGTTAATACTGATGAATCAGTAGTTTACTTGGTTAGAAAAGTCATTAGCAGGCCCTAGCTGGAGTGCTAAATAGAACACGTTGGTTTAAGTCAGTTCTAAGTGGGATGTATTAGATTGCTGGGGAAATTTGAGGAGACAGCCCTGTGAAGGTTTTTTGTTTTGTTTTGTTTTATTACTTTGAATGGGAAAACTTATGTGTGATAACCTCAGGCCTTGCTATTATACTCTTGGGATATGTAAAATCACAATTCATCAATGGACTGTCTCAAATTATCTTCTTCAATCTTTTTTTTTTTTTTTTGCTTTTTTGGAGGGGGGGAGGTAGGGCAATTGGGGTTAAGTGATTTGCCCAAGGTCACATGGCTAGTTTTTGTGTTAAGTGTCTGAGGCCGGATTTGAACTCAGGTCCTCCTGACTCCAGGGCCAGTGCTCTACTCACTGTGCCACCTAGCTACCCTCTTTAATCTTTATGTAGGATCAAACAGAACTAATGATGTTGTACCAAGCATATCTGTAACAGATTATTCTGTGGATTAAACTAACAGTTTTATGAACAATGTCTCTTCTAATAAGATGCTAGACCTCTTGGCCTTCTCATTGCCCTGCTGATACATTTTTGACACCTTTGAGCCTTGCTCTTTGACTTATATCACTTCCTAAAGACTCCTGTACTCTTGGTCTACCCTGCTGCACCACTGGGGCTTCTATTTACTATGCAGCTAAAGACTCACTCCCACGTGAATTCTGTCCCCTAATTAGAATAGCTAACCAACAGATAGAACCCCAGACCTAGAGTTAGGGAGTCTCATCTTCCTGAGTTCAAATCCAGCCTCAGACACTTCCTAGCTGTGCCACTCTGAGCAAATCACCTAACCCTGTTTGCCTCAGTTTCCTCATCTATAAAATGGGCTGGAGAAGGAAATGGCCAACCACTCCAGTATCTTTGTGAAGAAAACCCCAAATGGGGTCCTGAAGAGTCAGATTTGACTGAACAATAAAGATGCGAACACCTTGAGTTTCTATTTGCGTCTCCCAAAGGTAGTACAGTGCTTAGTACTTAGTGAGAATTTAATACTTGATTTTGATTCCCTCTCTTATGGTAAAGTCCTCTGATCTTGAGTGAGATAACCTATTTCTTATAATAATTGGATGTTAATTGGATCCCTGATCCAGAATAGTAAAGTTATAGAGATAAAAAGATTTCCCTTTAAGAATCAGTCTATGTCTCAACAATTTTGATTAAATAGTCCCCTGTGCTCATGGAACTTTATGTATAGACCAGGGATGGGTTATCTACTGCCTCAAGGCCACATGTGGCCCTCTAGGTCCTCAAGTGTGGCCCTTTGACTGAATCCAAATTTCATAGAACGAATCCCCTTTATAAAAGATTTGTTCTGCAAACCTTGGACTCAGTCAAAAAGCAGCACCTAAGGACCTAGAAGGCCACATGTGGCCTCGAGGTTCCTGGTTACCCACCCCTGGTATAGGCTGTGTGGCCACAGGAAAATAACATCAGGTAAACCTTGGTTCACAAATGAACTTGGAAAAAGAAAAGACCCTGTCTACTCTTGCTCCATACTCCCTTTAGAATCCAGACACCTCCTCAGTTACCATTTTTTTTTCGTTTACACAAGACATGTTCTACTTAGGATGAAGAATGTGTTAAGGTCCACTCCGATCCTAAACAAATTGCCCATTTTCCCATATCATGAGCTCTAAGCACCCCAAATATATGAAGTTCTTAGTAAAAAGTATTTGAATAAATATTATTCTTTTTTCACTATATCTACTCAATCATTAGGGCACCAAAATACTGTTGTCAATCCTACTTATTATTAAAAGTTTTTCTCCTTGCCTCTCAATTATAATTATACCCATTATTACTTAAATAAATGTTATCTGAAACCCTTCTGGTGAATTTCCCATTATTCAGTCCCCTCCTACCCAAAGGCACATCATTTCCACTACATCAAGAAATACAGCTAAACAGAAATGATTAGGTTTTCTCAGGGCAGTGCCCATTGTACTAAAGAGAAGAGTGAAAAGTAGAGGCAATTCCTATGCTCTCCCCAGAAGTACAAGCCCCCAGATCAGAGATTATAAAAACTATCTGTGCTTTGGGGGGAAAAATTCAGTTTTTGTCTCTGGTTCAAGATACACTTTCTCACTGTATAATTATTTTTTTCTGTGAGCCAATTGATATGTCAAAATATTTAACTAAAATGTGCTTAAAATTATGCCACTCATATTTTTTTTTATCTTGTGAACATTATTGATTGTGCCTTTGTCTGTAACTAATCATTTGCCAGTAAAATCTATTCACCTCGATCTGGTTAAAGGACTTTTCCTTTATTTATCCTTTGAAATTGATTGTACTTGATCAATGAAGTGACTTTGTCAAATCCCAACTAAATCTCAGCTGGAAGCTTAGTTGTTTTCCCCCCCACAGGATACAAAGGACCTGGTCAACAAATCCAGTCAACAATTAATTCTTAAGCACTTACTTTGTGGCAGGCATTGTGGTATTTGCTGGGAATGTAAATATAAGAGAAAGAGAGAGAGACAGACAGAGAGATAAACAGAAACCTAGATACATAATGAGAGAGACGGAGGGAGAGAGAGGAAGAGAAAGAGAGACAGAGACAGAGAAAGAGAGTCAGAGACAGAGAAAGAGAGTCAGAGACAGAGAGAGGAAGAGAGAAACAGACAGAGGGAGAGAGAGGAAGAGAGAGAAGGAGAAAGAGAGAGAGAAAGGGAGACAGAGACAGAGAACAAGAGACAGACAGAGACAAAGACAGAACAGAGACAGAGAATGAGAGAGAGACAGAGAGAGAGAGATTCAGAGACACAGAGAGGAAGAGAGAGACAGACAGAGAGGAAGAGAAAGAGAGACAGAGAGAGACAGATAGACAGAGAACGAGAGAGACAGAGACAGAGAGTCTGCTCTCAAGGAGCTTACCTTCTAATGGGGAGAGACTACACAGAAAAGCCTGCTGAAAATCAGGGAGAGAGAGGGGAGAAGAATAAGAAAAGGAAGCTGGCAAAAGCAGAGGAGAAGGTGGAAAACTAGGTTTGAATCTTAGCTCTGCTACAAATTACTTATGTCAAGGTGAGAAAATCCTTTCCTATCTTTGAACCTCAGTTTTTGTTTTTATTTTCTGTAGAATGTGGGAGATGGGCTAAATAATCTTAGAACCTAGTCAGTTCTAAATGTAAATGTCCTATGAATCCCAGATATGTATAATCATAACTTCACCCTTGTGATCTTACTTTTAGTGAGTCAATAAACATATATTAAGTGCCTACTATGTGTACATCTTGGGCAACTAGGTGGCACAATGGATGGAGTGCTAGGCCTGGAGTCAGAAAGGCTTATCTATATAAATTCAAATCCAGACTCAGCCACTAGCTGTATGACTCTGGGCAAGTCACTTAACTGTTTACCTCAGTTTCCTTATCTATAAAATGAGCAGGAGAAGGAAGTGGCAAACCACAATAGGAACTTTGTCCTGTAAATCCCAGTTGGGGTCACAGAGAGTCAGACATGACCGAAAACAACCAGACAGCAACAAATTTGTAAGCTAAGCATCTCAAATGGCTGTTATGAGAATCAAGTGAGGTAAGGGAGATTTTGCTTTGTAATTTTTCAAACACTGCATGAATGTAAGTCATATAAAGGACACTCTCCTGAGGTCTCCTGATGACCATAGTGTCCAGTTTATCCTGGTTTATGACAGCCTGGAGAAGTCCTATCAATCCGTCAAGGATCATTAGATCTCAGACATTGTCTAGAGCAGGTATTTGGTGTCATGGACTCCTTTGGCAGCCTGCTGAAACCTATGGACCTCTTAGCAGAAGAATTTCTTAAATATTCATAATTGAAAGAAATGATCAATTTCAGTTCAAGGTTATTGAAAATAAAGGTATAATGTTTTTCCGCACCCAAATTCAGGGACCCTCTGAAATTTATCTATAGATGCCTTTGGGGGGTCTCACATTAAGAACCCCTAATCTAGAGGCTGCTAGGTGGTGCAGTGAATAGAGCACTGGCCCTGGAGTCAGGAGGACCTGAGTTCAAATCTGGTCTCAGACACTTAACACAAAATTAGCCATGTGACTTTGAGCAATTGCTTAACCCCGATTGCCCTCCAAAAAGCAAAAATAGAAAAGAACCCCTAATTTATACCAATTTCCTCATTTAATAGAAGAGGAAACTGAAGTCTAGACAAGTGAAGCCATTTGTCCAGGACCATCCCACAGTAAGTGGACATGCTGAGATGCAAACCAGACTCTTCAGCTCCAGGATCAGTGCTCTTTCCACAGAGCCTGCTGTCTCTTTTTGTCCTCACAACTCTCTGAGATAGTCTGAGCAAATGACACCATCCGCATTTTGCAGATAATTGAGACTCACAGTGGCCTTGAGATTGGTAATGGCTAGTATAGTCTGTCTTTTCTCACTGCAGCAGTTAGTGAACATTTATTAAACACATACTGTGTGCCAGGCATTATGCTAAGTACCGGAATAGAAAAGCAAAAGACAGTCCCCAGCCATGAGGAGCTCACAATCTAATGGGGGAAGTGCATAAAAATAACCTGAAAGGGGAGGGGGGTTTTGAAGAGGTGTGAGTTTCAGAACTGACATCACCTTGAAGAATCATAAATTTCTGGAGATTATGAAGTCCTCAAGAGTAGTTTGGTGGGGAAGCATGACACTCATCCCCAGAGGGCGACTCTGAGGTCATGATTTCTTGTTTTCGTTTTTTGTTTTTGGAGGGGGGAAGGTGGGACAATTGGTGTTAAATGACTAGCCCAAGGTCACACAACTAGTAAGTGTTAAGTGTCTGAGACTGGATTTGAACTCAGATTCTTCTGACTCTGGGGCTGATGCTGTATTCACTGTGCCGCCTAGCTGCCCTGGTGATGATATTTTAAAAATACAAGTATCTAGGAAACTGTTTTCTAAGGATGGAGAAGTAGTGCTCTACATTGGTGATGAGTGTTTATCTGTGTGCTTACACTAGTAAAATTACGGATTTTAACTGTATCAAAGTAGATATTTGTTATTATTGTCATTATTAATAAATCTCTAGTTACAAAACATTTTCACAAACTTTGTATTATTTTATTCTCTTAACATCAGATAATTCCAGTGTCATTACTGTTTATAGATGAGGTTCCTAAAGGTCAAGAGAACTTAACCCAAGTTGCATGTCTGGTAAGCAAGGCTAAGATTCATGCCTTGGTCTTCTGACTCTGATGCTGTATCTCTGTCTGTCTCTCTTTGTCTCTGTTTCTCACCTTCCCTGTCTTTGTCTCCATCTGTCTGTCTGCCTCTGTCTCTCCATCTTTCTCTCTGTCTCTCTGTCCCTGTATGTCTCTCTCATAGAGAAGCCTAGAGTTGGAATACCCTCTCTGTCCTTGATGGATAAAGCCCTGATGCATTGAGAAGAGCACCACATGGGGAGTCAATGGGCCTGACTTCCAATTCTGGCCCTGCTAGTGCTTGCCCATTTGCTCTGTGCCAACTCCTCCTTCCCCTCCATTCTGGTCCTCAGTCTCCTTATCTGTAAAATATATATATGTGTGTGTATGTGTGTGTGTATGTATGTATGTATGTATGTATGTATATCTTTTGGAATGATTCTATGATGAGAATGATGACCAGAACCAAATATAAAACAAAGCCTCCATTTCTAATCTGAGATCTCTCTACCAAGTCAACCAATCAACAGGCATTTATTAGGTACCTAATATGTGCCAGGTTCGGTGCTCAGTGACACTAGGATACAAAGATAAAACCAAACATTTCCCGCTCTCAAGGAGATTGCATTCTATCAGAGGAGACAATATGTACATATGTAAGCAAATCTTGAATAAATACAAAATAAATACCAAGGTGTTTAAGGGAGGGAGGACAAGACTCAAAGCTTTCTTCTCTTGATGTCTTAAGCTGATCTTCTAGTTCAGGAAAACCACATGCAGTAGGGATCCCTCTATTCATTAAAGTCTTGAGTAACATCTCTAGCTCAAATTTGCTTCTGCTTAATTTGTCTCAGATTTGGTTTATGTGCAGCACTCCCTCCCCCCCCCCCAAGTGTAATCAGCAATTATTGACTTTGGAGGACAGTGAGAAATACCACAATTGTGATATTTCATACTGCTTTCTTGAAATCTGTCATCATAGCCTTCATTTCCTGATTCTTCTGTCAAGTTGTGCTATATAAGGTCCCTCTTCTCAGCAGAGGTTAAAGGAGGAGGCAGAGTATCTGAGCATTCATCCCTGCTGAGACGCCTTTGAAAGATCCAGGTAAGACCAACCATTCCAGCTCCATCTTCCCTTGGAGGTAGGACAAGAAGCTTCTTTGCTATTCCCATACCTAAAAAAACCTTCAGAGACCTTCTTCCCTCAGATCTCTGCAAGCCTCTGCTTGTAGGTTAAAGAATTAGGTGAATAAAGCAATTTTCCTAAAAGACCTTGTTTGACTAATTATCTAAGGCATAGCTGAGTGAGACTATTTTAAAATCAAACAAGACTGATGAATCTCAGGGCAAATGTGCATCTGTTTGATGGCTCAATAAACCACTAGTAGTCTAGGAAGTGGATCTGTGAATTCATTGATATAGGGGACTGACAGATGAAGAAATTCCCTCTACTAATACAGGTCAGCAACTGATAGTCTTAGAGAATTGTTTAGATGAGTAGGGAGAGATTAAATATCTGGGATCACAGTATGTGACAGAGACACTGACTTGAGGCCAGGTCAGTCTATCTACCATATACACACAAATATGTATATGTATGTATGCGTGCATATTCACACACATACATGTGCACATACATGTATACATACATATATACAGAGAGAAAAAGAGAGTCTAGCCACTGCTCCTCTACCAGTGATATTGCCAATAAATGACATAATTAACTCTCTGGGCAGCCTTGGTCAGATCCTTTTCTTGTGCTGGACCTCTTTTGCTTCCTCTGGTAAATGAAAAGGTTGAACTAGACAGTCCCTAAGGTTTCTTCCAGGGTTGACATTTTGTTCTCATTTCTCATTTCCCTTTCTCTTCACACATTCAATAACTCTAGACTAGAAGTTCTTAACTCTGTGTGTGTGTGTGTGTGACTTAGACCTCTGACAATCTGCTGAAGTTTATGGACCCCTTCCCAGAGTAATGTCTTAACGTGCATCAAATAAAGTACTTAGGATTATAAAGGAAACCAATTATAGAAAAATACAGTTACTGAAATATTGAGGAAGAACAAACAAACAAAATTCACAGACTCCACATTAAGAACTCTCTCTCTCAAAATAGGATATCTAGAAGTGATAGTAATGGTAGGATGGTTGAAGTAAATTAGAAACCACTAAGTTGAGTATGCCTTTAATATGATGATTTGAATACAAATTGAGGTTTATCCCTATTCAGGACTACCCAACTGACTGTTTTGACTGAAGCCTAAGTACAGAGTATCTTCAGAAAAGTTCTAGAAACAGCCAAATTATTGAATCTATGTTTAGAATCATCGAATATTAGATTGAGAATGAATCTTAAAGGTAGAACATTGAATGTCAGGACTGGAATGACTCTTAGAACCTGAGAATAGATATCTTGAATGGCAGGCCTGCAGCTAGAACCCAGGGTTCCTGACTGCTGTGGGGCTTGATACTCTTTCCACTACACCATTCTAAGTGCCCTGCTGGTCATGCCTCTTCACAGGAGACTAGTGAAACTTGAGAGGGCCCGAAAGGAACCTTGTGCTCTCAAATGCTTGAGGGGAACCTGTGCAAAATTACAGGAAGCAGTTGGTGGTCAAAGCCAATGAAATTGGTACCAAGGAAGAAATGTGGGAATCTGAGCCCCGAGGCTTTGCACAGACCAAAAATAGGAATTCAAGAAAAGCTGAGAATTCTGGGGGCTCCTTCACAAATGATGTAGCAAAACAGAAAGTATGTGCAGCCTAACCTGAAAGAGGAAACCCCACCCCCTTATTTTCCCTCAGACTCTTTGGGGACCCAGTGAAGAAACTATCTTGGACTAAGGAATCATTGGCATGGCCCCCTTAGAGGGTGGGAAGACATTTTTTCCTTTCCTTATTTACCATATTAATTTAAACCTTTACATTTGCCTTTGTCTGAATAGTAGCGATAGCTAATTTGGTTAGAGATGTCTGACTATAACAAGTAGGTTCAGAGGAACAATTTAACTTTCTCTTTGTATTTAAATAATTAGAAAAAGAACTGACCAATGTTGGGAAGCAGCTAGGTGGCACAGTGAATAGCGCATCGGCCCTAAAGTCAGGAGGATCTGAGTTCAAATCCAGTCTCGGACACTTAACACAAAACTATCCATGTGACCGTGGGCAAGTCACTTAACCCCAATTACCCTGCCTTCCCTCCTCCAAAAAAACAAAAAACAAAAAACAAGAAACAGACCAATGTGTTCCTTCTTTTGACGCCTCCCATCAACTCCCCTTCTCCTAAAAAAAGGTTCCTCATGATCTCAGGAGGCTTCTGGTGCCTGTCTCTGGTCTGATTCATGTCGGTCCTTTGTTCTTCCTATGACTCAGGAGCAAAGAAGATGCTTCGCATTTGGGGCCTCGTTCTCTTCTGTGGCCTGTTCACACAGAGTTCAGCCCAACTTGAAGCCATCCCTGTGGGTCCTGCTAGTGTCCTGAGCCCTGCTCAGTCCCTTCCCCCACCAAATCTCATCTCAGGCTTATTAGGTGGTAAGTTACCCTCTCAGTGGACAATTACAGTGGAGCAAAAGTATGGGATTGTAGAATGCCCTAGAAAGGGAACCTTAAAGGTCATATACTCCAACCCATCTTCGAATCCCTTCTCTAGCATCCAAAGGTTGGGAAATTCATGAGATCCAGAGAAACCTATTCTATATTAAGGCATTCTGACTGATAAAAAGGTTTACCTTACAAGGATTGAAATGGGCTTAAGGGTTTTGGGGAAGTGAGGGCAGTAACAAGGTGAGAAGAAAAGGGAGATGGCATTTGGAAGATGAGGAAAGTCCAACTCGTGGGTCTGTCAAAGGATCAAGACATATCCTTCAAGCCCTTCTTTATTAGGCCTGCTAATCTCTGAAATTTATGAAGGGTCTTGTACTTTGTGCATAATGGTAACCCAAAGTCAATCCAAAGCACAACTGGTCACTTAATATTATACAAGGTCTAGTGGAAAGAGGCCTGGATTTGTAGTCAGAGAACTGGGTTTTAGTCCCAGCTCTGACAATTGCTACCAATGTATCCTTGGACAAGTCACAACTCAAATTCTCCCCCTATAGAATGAAGGGTTTTGATTAAATGAAGTCTCAGGTGCCCTTCAGCTCTAAATCCTTTCATTCCATTCCAGGTCTCACAAAGGGACTTCACAACTTAAACTTGCTTGGTATTCTCCACAATCTCCCCCTCTTGGATATCTTGAAAACTGGGGGAGGCTCATCAGGAGGTCTCATTGGAGGCTTACTACCCAAACTCACCTCCTTGATTCCAGGGCTACAGAATATACTTTGGTGAGTCTCCTTGATGTGTTATCAGCCTCAAACTTGAATGAGGAAATGAGAAGGTCCTTGACTGACATAGACAGCATTCCTGATATCCATGAAGGAAGGGGGCTAAAAAGAGCATGAGGGGAGGTTGGGATTGTCTTTTCATTTTGAGAATCACTGATGGCAGAGAAGGCTGAAAAACTTTTCATCTTCTGGTAGTTAGAGAGGGAAACTCAAGAACCAATAGGTCTAATTTGAAAGAAAGTAGTATGAATATACAGAGTATTTGATTTTGGAGAGGGAAGACCTGGGATCTACCTCCAATTCTTTGCTACTGACTTTCTGGGTGACTTTGGACAAAGCACTTCAACCTCTCCAGGCCTCAGTTTCTCCATCTGTAAAATGAGGGAGTTGAGCTAAATAATCATTAAGGTAACTTTCTAAAATTCTTTGAATAGATGCAGCTAGGTGGTGCAGTGAATAGAGCATGGACCCTGGAGTCAGGGACCTGAGTTAAAATCCAGCCTTAGACACTTAACACAAAAACTAGCTGTGTGACCTTGGGCAAGTCACTTAACCCCAGCTGCCCTCCAAAAAGCAAAAAAAATAAAATAAAATTCTTTGAATCTACAAGAAATTCCTTAGACTAGGTGCTGGGTGTGGGTATAAGAATGTCTCTTGGTTACAAGATCCCTGCCATCCCGGCATTTCCAATTAGACATTAGGCAATGGTATTAATTAGTCAGGATATCAGTAAATGAGCATTTATTAAGCTCCTACTATGTGCCAGCTACTGTGCTAGGCACTGAAGATACAAAGACAAAAATGATATTTCCACTCTTGATAAATTTATAATCCATGGGGTGAGACAACATATATGTGAATAAATACATGCAAAGTAAGCTGTTTAAATATACTTATTTATATTAGTAAATTTGTAAAAAAAAATCTGAACTTTTGTTATACTTCAAAATGTGGTGGGGGGGTTTTGTTTGTTTTTTTTGCAGGGAAGGGTGTGATGGGAAAGGCACTAGTAGTTGGGGGGGTAAGATTTCATAGAGAAAATCAGTCAATGAACATTTATTAAGAGCCAGATACTATGCTAAATGCTGGAAACACAAAAAGAGGCAAAAGACAGTCCCCCAACCTCAAGGGTATCACAATCGAATAGGGGAGATAACAAGCAAACAAATATGTAAAACTGAAGTTATTTGCTGGATAAGAAGAAAATAATTAAAAGAAAGAAGGTGCTAGAGTTAAGAAGGATCAATTGAATAAATTTTTGAAGGAAACAAGGGATTGTAGGAGGTGGAGGTGAGATGGGAGAACATTCCAGGCATGGAGGATAGCCAATGTAAGAGCCCAGAGATAGGAGATGGACTGTTACGTGTGAGGAATAGCGAGAAGGCATGTTTAACTGGACCAATGAGTTGGAAAGGTAGGTTGGGGTTAAGTTGCGAAGGTCCTTTAAAGGTAATCAGAGGAGCTTGTATTTTGATTCTAGAAGCCATAGGGAGCTAGTGGAGTTTGCTGAGTAGGGCTCCCACCAAAAGCCAATGCCAAAGTTCAGAATTTATGGAACCTTGGGTTAAAAAAACCTCCCAATCTCTATAGACCCTTTCCCCCAAATGAGAAATGATGGTCTTTGGAAATGGTTTGATTTGTGGTTCATCCTCTAAAGGATATAAATTTGGGGGAGTTCCCTTACAATATGGCTCTCTGTGCAGGATCAATGTCACCAATCCTGTCCTCTTGGAACTTGGGCTAGAGCAGTCTCCTGATGGACACCGACTTTTTGTAACAATCCCTCTTGGAATGGTCCTGGAACTGAAAACGTGAGTGACATTTAAGAGCTTGGAAGGGCCTGTTCAGGAAATGAGGGAAATTATTAGCATAGAGGACTTGGATCTTAAGGGATCTTAGGTTTATCCAGTGTACGAAAGATGACAGGTGGGGTGGTAAATTGGGAAGCATAGCCACTTTATTGAATTTACATTCTCTGGCCCCGGGGTGTATCAAGATGTGGTTTCATTTCCAACTAGCCATGGAGGTTAGTGTTGAGAATCCTTCAACTTCAGAGAAGTTCTTGATTTCCTTCATCACTCCCTTGAGAGACTATTATTTCATCTGCTATGTCTCCTCCAAGCCATTCCTCAGGCAATTAGAGCCTAGGATCCTATGTCATGAATGGTCATGTCTTGCTCCCCGTGACCAGGACTAGTCATATCTGTTCTAATAGCCTTGAAGCAGGAAAGTTGAAATCAGGGACCGGTTGGAACAGGACTTTGGGTTAGAAGACTTGAGACCCTGTTGTGCCACTTATTAATTGTGAGTCATTGGGCAAGTCATGACTCCTTCCTAGGCCTCAGTTCCCTCCTCCATGAAATGGGGAACTGACCTTGACAATCTTTCAGCTCTCTTCTTGCTCTGATACTCAAGTGGGTCAATGGGATTTACTGAATCCAGGAATTGCTGCCGTCCTGGGCACCATCAAATTTCAGGGCCAAAGAATCTGGAATCATTGCCATTTCTGTTTGCCCCAATGGTGGGAGGCTGCACAGAGCCCACATATTGGTCTCAACCTCAGTTTCTTCATCTGCACACTAGGGATGATAATCCCTGTCCTTGTCATAGGGCATTTGAGAGGTTTGGCTGTGAAAATGGATGTGAGTTCTTTGGAATGCACTGAATACTTATAAAGGCAAAGTCTAGATGTGAACAGAATGGGGGCTCTCCATAACCACAACCCCATTCCTGGTTTGGGGTGACCAGTAGAGGATCTTCTCCCTTCTCCCTCTCTCTCTCTCTGTCTCTCTGTCTGTCTGTCTGTCTCTCTCTCTCTTTCTCTGTGTGTCTCTCTCTCTTTGTCTCTTTCCCCAATATGCATTTATTTCATTATTTTCCTTGTTTAGATTACTGACTGGTGACCTTCTCAAGCTGGATGTTAACCTGAATGTCACAGTGGAGCTCATCGCAGTGAGGGATAATGATGGAAAAATTCACTTGGTGCTTGGGGATTGTAAGCATGACCCTGGTAGCTTAAAGATCACTCTCCTGGAAGGGTGAGTCATCAAGGATCAGTCCTTTTGGGGCCTGGCCTTACCAGCCAATACCCATGCTTGGAGGTGGGAAATGAGCTTTTATATTCCCTCTTTTGACCAGGCTCCAACAGAAGAAAAAGGCTGACTAGTCAGAGACTCAGGAACTTCCCACCAATGAGAAAATATTCAATCTTGCATCCTGCTCCCACCCCCAATGTGCTAATTCTCCAATCATATGTTCCTTCCCTTTCCCAGGGTTGCACCAGTCCTAGTGCAAGAACTTGTAGACACAGTGACAAAAACTCTGATAGAAACTCTTCCACATCTGATACAGAAAGAGGTAAATGTAGAAATGTAGATTTCTCTGAATCCTTAGTTTGGAGTATTACTACTGGGCAGGTCAAGGTATCCTGAGAGTGAGGAGACAAGGGATCATAGGATCATAGATTCAAAGCTGGAAAGGAATTTGGAGGTGAAGGCTGACCACCTCCTTTTACAAATGGGAAAACTGAGGCCAATAGAGGTTAAGTGGCTTGTCCAAGGTCACACAGATTTTAAAAATGTCTCAAGTGGGATTTGAACCCAGGTTTTCCTGATTGCCCAGCACTTTCCTACTACACCATGCTGTCTCAATGGGATGGGATGAGATGACTTGCTCTGTGACTTTTTCTGAGCTTCATGTTCCCCAAGTATAAAACGAAAGGGTTGAATGAGGTTCTTTAGAAAGTCCCTTTGAGTTCTAATATTGAATGATCTATATTCTAAGGACCCTTCCAGTTCTGATATCCAATGTCGTCCTATCTGATCATTGACAATCTCTCCAGGACAGGATACCTCAATGATGAGAAGTCCTGTGGGATCTCCCTTCTGGTTCTGATCATTGGTTCATTCATCTCATCTTTACTTCTGTGCTTGTGTTTTAGGTCTGTCCTTTGGTTAATGAGATCCTCAGTGGTTTGGATGTTACCTTGGTACATGATGTGGCTGGTAAGCTTTTGACCAAACATTCTTCCCCTCTGTCTACAAGTGATTGGATGGTTTTGCCATATCTCCATGTTGTCACACTTGACATTTAAGAACTTACCACCCCAAATGGATACAAACCTGGAATCTTATCAGTTAAGTTCTGTTAGCCCCAGACACCAATGGATGGTCTCAATTTCCTCATCTATAAATTAAAGGGATTGGACCATATAATGTCCAAGGTCCTCTTTACCTCTAATTAATGATCCTTTAAGGAGATTCATGTTGGGCTGCAGGGAAATTCAACTGAGTACAGCTTACTAGGGCATTCTCTGCTGAACCTGACTGTCCCCACTCAAACCCAGAGAAAAGGTTGCTGATCCAACTCGTGAAAGGTTCTGACCTCTTCAGAATCCTTTATTCCCAGCTCCTTTAAGACTTCAAAGTTCCCAAAGCTGGAACTAGAGAATGATTTTCAGGATCCTGTTTCACCTTGGTTCCCCCAGTCTGAGACATGTGTTTTTCCTTTCAGATTTATTAATCCATGGGCTTTCACTGCATCTTAAATTGTAAACTTTCTTAAAAGAGACCAACCCTTTCTTCAAGTAGGTAAGGGTTATATACTTTTAATTTTCTGGGTTTTCCAGTGCATTTTAATGAATGTATAATTTTGGAATCTTAGAATCTAGAATCTGTGAATCCTGGAGATGTAGGACTGTGAACCTGAGAATCCCAGAGATGTCAAATAATAGATTTATCCTGCTCCAAATTTACTCCTGACAGAAGCATTTTCTGTTTTCAAATTTTCTCCTGCTTGAAGGAAGAAGAGGCCTGGGTTCCTGTGTTGGAGTTGACGCTAGATGAGATGAAGCACATCTGATTTGCTGGGGGCCATAGAACTCCTCTTCCCTGCATTTGCATCTACTCTCCACATCTGAAGCTTATTTCTGGGCATCCTATTCATTCCCTTGGGTTTTTCTCATAATAAACTTCTCCCTATCCTGCATTGATGGAGGGGTCATTGCTCATTCTTCCTGATACCAATTAAGTACATGAGTGGTGATAACAGTTGAACTGGGCATGTTCTTGTGTCTTGAGGAAGCTCTCCAAGGCAGGCATAAAGCCTAAGACTGGGCACTCAGAAAGTAATTAATGGGTCTGAATTTGTCAGCATCAGGAGAAATGGGTTTTAGTTAAACTCTCCCACTACCCGTCAGCTAAGTAACTGTCACTTTGATCAAATCACTCAACATTTCTGTACCTTAG
The DNA here is from genome assembly GCA_011680675.1 of Gymnobelideus leadbeateri. Taxonomy (NCBI): domain Eukaryota; kingdom Metazoa; phylum Chordata; class Mammalia; order Diprotodontia; family Petauridae; genus Gymnobelideus; species Gymnobelideus leadbeateri. The sequence goes on along the minus strand of WOXC01000691.1, from coordinate 152,428 downwards.
GCTCCTAATGAGGAAAATGGGATCATATCCATCTAGGAGAAAATGAGTTCATAGATGGAAAGTTCTTTGGAGAAATTAAGTCTGAGTGAAAAATTGACATTACTTTTATATATGCAGGTAAACCACTATTTTCCTGGAACTTTGGGAAGTATAAAAGATACAAATATGTGAATCCATAATCCTTGCTCTGCCTCCTGGGTTGTCCCATATCCTCTGTCTATTTTTCAAAACCCCCTTCACTACTCTGGATGAACTTGAATCTCCAGCATCTGTCTGTAGCCACTGGAATCTCCATTGGCGCCAGGGACCAGGAGAGATGATAAAATTTTGTCCCTAGCATTGGGTGTGGTTTCTTTTAGGTCACAGAACTATCAACCTAGATTGGCAGTCAGGATACTGGAGTTCTGATCATGGCTCTGTTGAGGTTTAAACCCAGGGATGCCAAAAACTGTTGAGGTGGGGTCCCTGCCCACCCCAAACTGTTGTGGTTTCATGTGTTGTGGTGGAACCATCTTAAAGAACTCAGAGTCAGACCACCTCTAATCCAAGTATAGGCATTTACTGAGATTGATGCCTTTCATGAAGCAGGCTAAGTTCCAAGAGGAACCAGCAAGTTCAGAGAAAGCAAGATGGATTTTTATAGGGTAAAGATGCAATTACATAACATTAATTTACATAGAATAGAGGAATATCATTAATATTAAAAGGGAAGGAGGAGTTTGTTAAGGAATTAGGTAAGGTAATGGAGGAGGGGTCCCATCTATGGTTCGGTGGTTAAACATTCTGATCATTCTGCCCTCCAACTGACTAGCCATTGTGGTCCTGTCTGGTCAAGATAGATGGGTATTGTAGTCCTGTCTTGGGCTAGATGGATGATGTGATTGTGATTGAATACAAGACCACACCTGTTTCTGTGGGAATGGGTCTGGGGGGCAGCGATCAGGTAGAGGCAGTAGGTAGGTTCCCATCACATGGACACACCTGCTGTTTCTGCGGGAACTAAGAGTTCAGGGACACACCTGTTGTTCCAGTGAACAGTGAGGCAGATATGAAGAAGTTAGGACATTGGGGGGCGAGTAGGCTAGGTAGGTGCAGTGGGGCTGTTGTTCAGTAGGGCCAGGTCTATAATGAAGTTAGAATATTGGGGCTGGGGGCAGCTTTATTAGGATTCCACCAGCTCTACCATTATCTTAATTGAGAAGTTTTGGCAAGTTCTTTGAGCACATCATGAATATGAGAGTTGGAGGGGTTTCAGAGCACACCTACACCTATCTCATCATTTGTTAGAGGAGGAAACTGAGGGACAGACAGAGAAAGTTATTCATTCAAGGCCACATGCTCAGCAGCAGATTCTTCTTAGTGGAGGTGTTAGGCTAGTAGGCAGTGAGGTAGCATGGTGGATAGAAAGTAGGACTTTGAGTCAGGAAGACCTGAGTTCAAATGCAGCCTTAGGTACTCACTATCTGCATATCCCTTGTCCTCTGTTTTGTCATCTGATTGTTACTTGCCTTCTGCTTGTTTTAGTTTTCTCCACTACAAAATGGTTGTCTCTCTATCACCACCACCACACACGCATGCACATACTGTTAACTACCAGCTACTGCCCTGACTCCATTTAATCCCTTAGCATTAATGTACTTTTAAAAGGGATATTTCCTACAAAGATTTAGCAAGAGCAATAGTACAAGCATTTTCACCTAATACCACAGAGGCACATTCTACACTATCGCTCCTTGGTCTCTGGGGAGAGTGGGATGGTTTCTCTATAGCATTGGTCCTACCAACTTCATGTCCAAATGCCCAGTCACTAGTGGATTTGTCCTTGCCTCAGCTACCAGTAGGCTGGAACCCAAAGGTCACTCCTTGCTCCTAGGACAGTGATGCTGGCCTAGCTGCAAAAAATGCTGGGAGGACAGGACATGTGGACATTCATTCTTCTGACCTTTTAAGATTCTTGCGTCACACAGTTGCATTCTTCAATGCCTTCACCTAACATGAAAAAGAAAAAATGCAGAGGTGAAGGACATAGGTTACATGTCAGCTATAGTGGGCAGGGCTAAGGGCCTCTCTCCTTATGACATCATCTTTCTCCGCATGCCATCACAAAGAAATAAAACCAAGATCAGAAGAGCTGAATAGAATGTCCTAAGAGTGAAAATCACTGGGATTGAGACCTTTTTGAAGGAGCTTCTAGCCTCAAGTCCACACCTGTAGCTAATCAAAGAGGCTGTTCTGGTGGCCAGCAGACCTGCACCAGTTACAGAATGTTTACCCATCCTCCCACATCTCTCCATACTCTCACCTTCACAACTCCCCTAGAAGCAGGCTCCTAGGCTCTTTCATATAGGGAAACCCCACCAGAGTCTTTGTCACAAATATATTAAGCATAATCAATCCAGAAGGGTTGCCTTTACTTAGGAAGATTTGATTATCTCCATCCTCTTGAGTCCTCTCCTCACCTTGACCCCCAACCCCACCTCTATCTTGCTTCTATATTTCCTCCCTAGGGATCTCTTCTAGGCCTTTGTAGTTTCTCACCAATATAAAGTAAATGGAATGCACCAGGCAAAATGGAATCCTTAGTGCCTAGGTCTTTGTACCTTTTGGGACAGCTGGGATAGAATACTAGGTTTGGAGTCAGGAGAACTCTTTTCATGAGATCAAATCTGGTTTTGGACAGAGGGTGTGGGACCCTAGGCAAGTTACTTAACCCTGTCTGCCTCAGTTCCTCATCTATAAAATGAGCTAGAAAAATAAATGGCAAACCATTCTGGTATCTTTGCCAAGATAAACCCCAAATGGGGTCATAAAGAGTCAGATCCCACCGAACAACAACTCTGTCCCTTATAAAGGCATTAAAGGAATGTGTTCCCTCTGGTTCTGTAATTTTCTATCTCTATTTTGGGCTTTTCACCATTTTAATTAGGAAGAAAAGAAGCTGCTATGTTCACTTTTCTTTTTGTCCTCATTTTAAATTAATTTATTATTTTTAGTTTTTAACATTCATTTCCATAAATTTTTGAGTTTTAAGTTTTCTCCCTCTCCTTCTCCTCCATCCTCCCCAAGATAGCATGCAGTCTGCTATAGGCTTTATATATACATTTTTATTAAACATATTTTCACATTAATGATGTTGTGAAGAAGAATTAAGACCAATGGGAGGAACCACGAGAAAGAAACAAAACAAAACAACAAGAAAGAAAAGAAAGCAAATAGTCTGCTTCAATCTGCATTCAGACTCCATAGTTCTTTCTCTGGGTGTGGTTAATATTTTCCATTATGAGTCTTTTGTAGTTGTTTTAGATTTTTGCATCTCCGAGAGGAGCCACATCTATAAAAATTAGTCATCGAGCAATGTGACTGTTACTGTCTACAGTGTTCTCGTGGTTCTGCTCACTTCACTCAGCATCAGTTTATATAAGTCTTTCCAGGCTTTTTTGCAGTCCTCCTTTACATCATTTTTTATAGCACAATAATTTTCCATTGCATTCATATACCATAACTTGTTCAGTCATTCCCTGTCTGATAGGCACCCCCTCAATTTCCAGTTCTTGACCACCACAAAAAGAGCTGCTATAGATATTTTTGTACATGTGGGCCCTTTTCCCATTTTTCTGATCTCTTTGCGATGTAGCCCTAGAAATGATATTGCTGGGTGAAAGGGGCTATATTTGCTTTTCATTTCAATAGGCATTTATTAAATGCCTGCCAAGAGTTTGCCACTGTGCTAAGTGCTAAGGATACAAAACTTTTAAAAATTGAAATTGTCCCTGTTCTCAAGCATCTTATAGCTAGAAAACATGTATATGGAAAAATAAATTCAAAATATGTACAAAATAAAGAGGTAGCATTCTCTAGCAGAAAGAGCATTGATCCTTGAGTGAGAACAGATGGCTTCACATTCCACCCTACATAACCATGGGCCAGTCAATTAGCCTTCCTGGACCTCAGTTTTTTCATCTGTGAAATGAGGAGATTGAGCTAGATAGCCTCTGAAATTCCTCGTGGTTCTAGCTCTATGATCCTATTATAAGAACCCTTTTCTAGGATACTCCCCCAGAGTTATGACTGAACTCTCAAGTCCTTATATTATGACCACTACCTGGAGTTCTAAAGGGGCTATTTCTAATACTGTAACTCACAAGCCCCCACAAGTATGCCTCCCATTAACTATCAGCCAGTATATATGATTAGTTCTTTGCAAAAGCATTTGTTCAAATGGCATAGGAAGCATAATTATGGCATTCCCCTTATGAGCCTAGAATGAACTCTCCCACAAATACATATTGTGTCCATGAGAAGAATGGCTTACACTTGCTAAGTGTAGTGAGTGTAAGTGATAGTGAGACACCTATGTAGGATGCCTCTGTAGCCCTCATTTTTTGTGTTGCAGGGTTGAGAAGTACATTCTTCATGGAGTCCTCACATAGCTCTCCTTTGCATCTGCTAACATCCTAAAGATACAAATATATTAAACTCTTGGTATCTTCCAAAAATTCAGTAGCACTTCCATTCATTGATATCCCAAGATCACAAAGTGAAAAATTCATAAGCATGATAACATAAAACATGATGTATTTAAAACAAGAAACACAAAACAACACTTGTCAACCAAACTACATCAATCCAGTTGAATGAATCTCCAAATCAGCTACATGGATGGAATAATTTAACTCCATTCATTTACCAATTTGGGCATTTTACACTAGTTCCATTCCAAGACTAATAGAGACTAGTTATACCTTTTGCTTTTATACTTACAAATTACCATTCAGAGCACAGATCAACCATTTTTGAATAATAATTTCCTGCAATTAATTTATCAAACACAATATAAATCCAGATTTTAAATTGCTCAATTCTAAATTGTACCATACAATTCCAGATACTTTTTCACATTTATAAAAATATCAAAATTTGTAAAATCAAGCTTAAAAATTATGAGAAATATGAAAACTTATGTTAACTCTCTGAAGAAGAAACAAGCATTTTTCTAAGTGGAGTTCACCATTTTATAGTCATGGAAGTCTTCCTACTCTCCTCTTCTCTCAGTGAGGTCTAAAATTTCCTCAAAGTTTCTACAACATTTTGTAAATCCAGGGATTTTCTTTTGGTCCGTGTTGAGCAAAGTTGATGACTTCATATTGTCCCAGTTTGAGTGAAAAATTACTGTCTATGTCTGCAGTTAAGGAAGAAAAATTGAATTGCATTTTTCAAATCTTTGGACTTCTAAGATCATTTTTATGTGCTCATTACCCTCTAATTTGAAATTCATATCTACACTGTCAGGGCAAAGAGTCTCCAACTTTCTCCAAGTTTCCTTCCCTTTATCTCTAAGGATTCTGACCCAAACCCTGAAAACCACAGAGTTTTACCAATCTACACACAGTGATCCAATGCTTCACTTTCTTTCACTACTACATTCTCACCCCACACCTCTTTGTTTCCAAATTAAGTCTCAAACCATCTTTAGAACTAGTTTTCATTTCAAGCCATTAAATGTATCCATTGCAAAGTATGTCATACACTTTTCTAATGTATCGTTACAATACTTTACTTTTTTATTAGGGAATGTATAGACATGTATAGATAGTTTTGCGTTTTGTCAAGTAAACTGCTACCAGTTTGGTTTCTTACAAGAAAATGCATGGTCTATTTTCATTCCTTTAAGGTGAAAAATATTACCTGGGCAATGAAATTTACTAAAGCATTCACAGAAGACCACAATGAACCACAATTAAAATGATATTTTGAGTTTTTCCATATTTTTGCTTTTATTTTCATAGGCATGTTTCAGAAAAGCTGCAGAAAAAAATAAATGCCAATGATAAACGGTTCTTAAGCCCAAGAAAAGGCTCTGCTTCAGACTTAAAACCTATTTTTTTCTTTTGGAACCATTAGAGACAAATGGTTTTAAATGGACTTTACTTCTGTTTAGGACTAAGCATTTTTTCAGTCAGTAAAATAACTTTCTTTCCTTACAGAAAGATGATAAAATTTTTTACTCTCCAGGGAAGGGAGCAATGATAAAGGAGCAAATTTCATAAAGATTTTTAATTGTTTTTAATTTTTCCCACTTAATAGTACTTTATTTTTCCCAATTACAAGTAAAGATAGTTTTCAACCTTCACTTTTATAAGATTTTTAATTCCAAACCTTTTTCTCCCTCCCACCTCACCCCCCTTTCCTAAGACAGCAAGCAATCTGATATAGGATTTACATGTACAATTATATTAAACATATTTTCACATTAGTCATGTTGTGAAAGAAGAATCAGAACAAAAGGGGAAAACCAGGAGAAAGAAAGAAAAAAGATAGAGAAAATACTGTGCTTCAATCTGCAGTCAGTCTCCATATTTCCTTCTCTGGATGTGTATAGCATTTTCCATCATGAATCTTTTGGAATTTTCTTAGATCATTGTATTACTGAGAAGAGCTAAGCCAATCAAAGTTGATCATTGAACAATGTTGCTGTTACTGTACACAAGTTTCTCCTCATTCTGCTCACTTCACTTTCCAGGTTTTTCTGAAATCTGCCTGCTCATCACTTCTTATGGAACATAGTATTCCATTACATTCATATGCCACAACTTGTTTAGCCATTCCCCAGTTGATTGGCATCCCCTCAATTTCCAATTCTTTGACACCAAAAAAAGAACTGCTATAAATATTTTTTGTACATGTGGGTCCTTTTCCATTTTGTTTTGTTTTGTTTCTTTGGAAGCAAGGCAATTGGGGTTAAGTGACTTGCCCATGGTCACACAGTTAGTAAGTGTTAAGTATCTGAGGTTGGATTAGAACTCAGGCCCTCCTGACTCCAGGGCAGATACTCTATTCACCGTGCCACCTAGCCGCCCCATCATTTTCCATTTTTTTATAATCTCTTTGGGATGAAGACCTAATAGTGGTATTGCTGGATCAAAAGGTATGCACAGTTCATAAATTTTACTTTCAATAGTCCCAGGGAGCCACATCACTCCAAAACCCACTAGCATATGTAAAACATTTGAAATATTCTCTCATCATAATTTGGAAGTGCACATTAAACAGACTACACTCTAGTCACAAATTTAGTCTGTAATTAGTTTGTAATGCCATAAATTTCAGCAAATGGGGAAAAGATCTCCTTCCCAGTTTCTTTCTGTCTCTCTCTGACTCTCTCTCTGTCTCTCTTTTTCAGTCTTTGTCTCTGTCTCTCTCTTTCTCTGTCTCTCTGTCTCTCTCTCTTTCTCAGTCTCTGTCTCTATCTCTCTGTCTCACTCTCTTTTCCCCGACCACACTTCCAGCCATTCTTTAGCTAATTAGATCATAGAAAAAAGGTGAGTTGGATCTACCAAGACAGAATAAAGATGATGTTGCCAGCACATGATCTATATTACATAAAACAAACACAAAAAAATGCTGCTTATTCTTTTCTTAAGAAAGACTACAAGGTCTGTAGAGCTTGGGATTCCAGGGGAGGGACAGTGAGGTTTCTTGGGCTATAGGTAGAGGCAGTGGAGAGAGGAGGTTTTTAGGATTCTTTAATATTTTCTTTTTTTAAAAATTAATTTATTAGTTTCAGTTAACAAGTTTCAATTCCATAGTTCCTTGATTTTCAAATTTCCTTTACTTCCCTCCCCCCTCCCCACACGACAGCATATAGTCCAGTATATGATCTGCAAATGCATTCATATTAGACATTATTCCAATTACACAGGCGTATTGTACTAGGTGGGATGAAAGATGGTAAGGAAGAAATAAAACCAAACAATGAAAAGAACAAGATCATTTAGTTTGCTTCCATCAGGATTCAGGTTCAGTTCTTTCTAGTTATATCTCTGGATGGCGAATTTCTCACTTTCTTGAGTCATTCGGGATTAACTTATATCACTGCATTGCTGAAAAGAGTCCAGTCTATCATAGTTGGTCATCACAGATATGGTATGTCTGTGATTGTATACAGATTTCTTCTGATTCTACTCTTCTCGCTCAGCATCAGTTTGTATAAGTCTCTCCAGGTAATTATGAAATCCGTCATCTCCTCGTTTCTTATAGCACAATAAAATTCCATTACATTCATATACCACAACTTGTTTAGCCATTCCCCAATTGGTGGGCACCCCTTCAGTTTCCAATTCTTTGCAACCACAAAAAGGGCTGCTAAAAATATTTTTGTACATATGGGTCTTCCTCCCACTTCTATGATCTCTTTGGGATATAACCCTAGAAGTGGTATGGCAGGGTCAAAGGGTATGAAATTATTTATAATCCTTTGGGCATAATTCCAGATTGCTCTCCAGAATGGTTGGATGAGTTCACAACTCCACAAGCAATGTATCCGTGTTCCAATTTGTCCACATCCTCTCCAGCATTTGTCACTTTCTTGTTTTGTCATCTTAGCCAATCTGACTGGAGGGATGTGGTATCTCAGAGTTGTTTTGATTTGCATTTCTCTAATTAATAGTGATTTAGAGCATTTCTTCATATGCTTATAGACATCTTTAATTTCTTTCTCTGAAAATTTCCTGTTCGTATCCTTTGACCACTTATCAATTGGGGAATGACTTGTATTCATATAGATTTGGCTCAATTCTCTATAAATTTTAGAGATGAGTCCTTTATCAGAGACAGAAGTTGTAAAAATTCTTTCCCAATTTCCCACCTCCCTCTTGATCTTGGTTACATTGGCTTTGTTTATACAGAAGCTTTTCAATTTAATGTAATCAAAATTATCCATTTTGCATTTTATAATGCTCTCTAATTCTTGTTTGGTCCTAAAGTCTTCCCCTCTCCACAGATCTGTCAGGTAAACTATTCCTTGCTTTCCCAAATTGCTTACAGTATCATCCTTTACACCTAGATCATGCACCCATTTGGACTTGATTTTGGTATATGGTGTTAGATAATGGTCTATGCCCAGTTTCTGCCATACTGTATTCCAGTTTTCCCAGCAGTTTTTGTCAAATAGTGCATTCTTATCCCAAAAACTGGGGTCTCTGGGTTTATCGAACAATAGATTGCTATATTCATTAACTGCTGGGTCTCCTGCACCTAATCTATTCCATTGATCCACTACTCTACACCTCTGCCAGTACCAAGCAGTTTTGATGACTGCTGCTGTATAATACAGATTAAGATCTGGCATAGCTAGTCCACCTTCCCTAGCATTTCTTTTCATTAATTCCCTTGATATTCTAGACCGTTTGTTTTTCCAAATAAATTTTGTTATTATTTTGTCTAACTCTAGAAAGTAGTTTTTTGGTAAATTGATTGGTATGGCACTAAATATATAGTTTAGTTTGGGTAAAATTGTCATTTTTATTATATTAGGTCGACCCAGCCATGAGCAATTGATATTTTTCCAACTATTTAGATCTGCTTTTATTTGTGTGAGAAGTGTTTTGTAGTTGTGATCATATAGATTCTGGGTTTGTTTTGGCAAGTAGATTCCCAAATATTTTATAATGTCTACAGTGACTTTAAATGGGATTTCTCTTTCTATCTCTTGCTGTTGAGTTTCATTAGAGATGTACAGGAATGCTGAGGATTTATGTGGGTTTATTTTATATCCTGCAACTTTGCCAAATTTATTTATTGTCTCTAGTAGTTTTTTACTTGATTCTCTAGGATTCTCTAAGTATATCATCATATCATCTGCGAAGAGTGATAGCTTGGTCACTTCTTTACCTAATTTGATTCCTTTGATTTCTTTTTCTTCTCTAATTGCTACTGCTAACGTTTCTAGTACCAGATTGAATAATAGGGGTGATAGTGAACACCCTTGTTTCACTCCTGATCTTATTGGAAAGGCTTCTCGTTTATCCCCATTGCATATAATACTTGCTGATGGTTTTAAATAGATGCTATCAACTATTTTGAGGAAGGCTCCATTTATTCCTATACTTTCTAGTGTTTTTAATAGGAATGGGTGTTGTACTTTGTCAAAAGCCTTTTCTGCATCTATTGAGATGATCATGTGGTTTCTGCTAGTTTTATTGTTGATGTGCTCAATTATACTGATGGTTTTCCTAATATTAAACCATCCTTGCATTCCTGGAATGAATCCTACCTGATCAGAGTGTATTATTTTTGTGATAAGTTGTTGGAGTCTTTTGGCTAATATTTTATTTAGAATTTTTGCATCTAAATTCATGAGGGAAATTGGTCTATAATTTTCTTTCTCTGTTTTATCTCTTCCTGATTTAGGAATCAGTACCATATTTGTGTCATAGAAAGAGTTTGGTAGGACTCCTTCTTCACTAATTTTCCCAAATAGTTTGTAGAGTATTGGAATCAATTGTTCTTTAAATGTTTGATAGAATTCACTAGTAAACCCATCTGGCTCTGGAGATTTTTTCCTACGGAGTTTTTTGATGGCTTGTTTGATTTCTTTTTCTGAGATGGGGTTATTTAGGTAATTCACTTCCTCTTCAGTTAATCTGGGCAACTTGCGATTTTGTAAATATTCATCCATTTCACTAAGATTGTCATATTTATGTGCATACAATTGGGAAAAATAATTCCTCATTATTTTTTTGATTTCCTCTTCATTGGAGGTAGATTCACCCTTTTTATTTTTGATACTCATAATTTGGTTTTCTTCTTTCTTTTTTTATCATATTGACTAAGGGTCTATCAATTTTGTTGATTTTTTCATAAAACCAGCTCTTAGTTTTATTTATTAATTCAATGGTTTTCTTAATTTCAATTTTACTAATCTCACCTTTGGTTTTCAATATTTCTAATTTAGTACTAAATTGGGGATTTTCAATTTGTTCTTTTTCTACCTTTTTCAATTGCATATCCAATTCATTGACCTCCCTTCTCTCTGCTTTATTTAAGTATGCACTCAGGGATATAAAACTTCCCCTGAGAACTGCCTTTAGTGCATCCCACAAATTTTAGTATGTTGTTTCATTATTATCATTCTCTTGAATGAAATTATTGATTGTTTCTATAATTTCTTGTTTGACCCACCAATTTTTTAGGATTAAATTGTTTAATTTCAAATTAGTTTTTAGTCTATCTTTCCCTGGCCCTTTATTGCATATAATTTTTATTGCATCATGATCTGAGAATGATGCACTTAAGATTTCTGCCTTTCTGCACTGGATTGTGAGGTTTTTATGCCCTAGTACATGGTCTGTTTTTGAGTATGTACCATGTACTGCTGAAAAGAAAGTAAATTCCTTTTTATCCCCATTCAGTTTTCTCCAGAGATCCATCATATCTAGTCTCTCTAAGATTCTATTCACCTCCTTAACTTCTTTCTTGTTTATTTTGAGGTTAGATTTAACGAGTTCAGAGAGGAGAAGATTAAGGTCCCCCACTAGTATAGTTTTGCTATGTATTTCTTCCTCTAATTCCTTTAACTTCTCCTCTAGGAATTTAGATGCTATACCACTTGGTGCATATATATTAAGTAGTGATATTGCTTCATTCTCGATGGTGCCTTTTAGTAGGATATAGTTTCCTTCCTTATCTCTTTTAATTAGATCCATTTTTGCTTTTGCTTTATCTGAGATAAGTATTGCTACCCCTGCTTTTTTTACTTTAGCTGAGGCATAATAAATTTTACTCCAACCTTTTAGCCTTACCCTGTGGGTATCCCTTTGTTTCAAATGTGTTTCTTGTAGACAGCATATTGTAGGATTATGGTTTTTAATCCATTCTGCTATGTGCCTCTGTTTTATGGGAGAGTTCATCCCATTCACATTCACAGTAATGATGACTATCTATCTCTTCCCCTCCATCCTATTCCCTCCCCTGTTTATGCTTTTGTTTCTTCCTTCTCCCTTCCCCTCCTTGAAGTTTTCCCTTTTGACTGCCCCCTTCCTCAGTGTTCCCACCCAGTGATCCCTCTTCTTAACCTACCCTCTCCCCTTATTACTGTTTCCCTCCCTTCTAATTCCCCCCTTTAGTCTCCTCTTTTTCACCCCCCCTTACCCTTCTGCTTTCTATAGGACGAAGTAAGTTTTTATACTTATCACGAGTGAATTACTCCCCGTTTGATTCCAAACCAATGAGAGTAAATTTCAAACATTGCTCCTCTCCCTCCCTCCTTTTCCTCTATTCAGTGAATTTATGTGTCTATTCACATTAAAATCTTAAACTTCACTGATTTAAGTTGACCCCTCTTTGAACCAGAACCAGTGAGAATAGTGTTTAAATGATGTTCCTCTCCCTCTTTCGTTCCCCTCTTCTATAGTGTGTTTTAATGTCCCTTCAGATGGCATATTTTACCTTTTCCTAGCTCATCCTTTCCTTTTTCCCATTATAGTACCTTTGATCCCCTTAATAGTTTTGTTTTGTTTTTAGACATCAGGTTAGTGCATTCATACCCACACCCTCTATCTAAGTATAACCCTTTTGAAGGTCATGATAATCATAAAGATTTTGAATATTGACAGTTATCAGCTCCACATATATGGATGTGAACATTTTGCTCTAGTTGCATCCCAAGTAATGAGCGTGTGTTTGTGGGTGTGGGTGTGTGCGCTTATGCATGTGTGAGTCTGTGTTTCTCTTGTTTACCTTTTTATGTCTTTCTTGAGTTTTGTAATTGGAGATCAAATTTTCCATTGAGCTCTGGCTTTTTCATCAGGAACATCTGGAAGTCCCTTATTTCATTATACAACCATCTCCTTGCCTGGAAGATTATGCTCAGTTTTGCTGGGTAGTTAATCCTTGGTTGTAGTCCTAGCTCTCTTGCCCTACGAAATATCAAATTCCAGTCCCTCCTCTCTTTTAATGTAGAAGCTGCTAGGTCCTGTGTGATCCTAACTGTAGTTCCTCGATATTTGAATTGTTTCTTTTTGGCTGCTTGTAGAATTTTTTCTTTAATCTTGTAATTCTGGAATTTGGCTACTATATTTCTTGGAGTTTTCAGTTTAGGATCTCTCTCAGGAGGAGTCCAGTGAATTCTGTCGATAGTTATTTTATCTTCTGATTCCAGGACCTCAGGACAGTTTTCTTTGACAATCTCTTGAAGGATGTTGTCTAGGCTGCTTTTTTCATCATGGCTTTCTGGTAGACCAATAATTCTTAGGTTGTCTCTCCTGGATCTGTTCTCTAGGTCAGTTATTTTCCCAGTGAGATATTTTACATTTTCTTGCAATTTTTCGATCGTCTTGTTTTGTTTGATTGACTCTTGCTGCATCATAGAGTTCTGAGCTTCAATTTGATTGTTTCTAATTTTTATCGAATTACGGTCTTCAGTTATTATTTGAAGTTCCTTTTTTAGGGAGGTATTTTCTCCAATTACTTCACTGAGACGTTTTTCCAAGTTGGTCACTGCCTCCCTGATTTGGTCTTTAAAAATTTTCTTAAGCTCCTCCAGGAATGCTATTTGGGCTTGAGACCAGATCATGTTTCCTTCTGTGGTCTCAGGTGTGGGTAGAGAGTCTATATTGTCCTGTGTGTTTTGTTGTTCTTGCCCTGCATAGTATGCTCAAATAGACTTTTTTGCCTTCCCCTTCTCCTTCTTGTATTCTTTTTTTCCCATTGTGACTTCCTGTTTCTTAGTTTCTCAGGCTATGAGTTTAGGGCCTGATCCTTGACTTTGAATACCTCTGGGTGGCTAGTTTATGGCTAAGTCAGGGAAGTCAATGAGGGATATAGATGAGTAGATATGGGTGTGTCTGATCACTTCAGATTTCTGCCTCTATACCCCTGGGCTATGAGTAGGCTTTTGTTGGTAAGGAGAGGTGGGGCTTGTTGGGACCCCACCCTCTCTTCAGACTCCTGGCTATCTCAGTTACACCCCTTCTTGGAGACTCTCAAGCCTGGGGCTATTTCCATTAACTTGGGATTTCAATCTGGGTGGGAGACTTATCTTTGGGTTTTCTGCTTCATGAAGGAGGGATGGGAGGATTGGAGCAGCTAGAATTTACTTTGCCATTCCAGCCCCTCTATTACACAGGCAGGCAGTTTCTAAACTTCCAGGCTGGGGGCTGAATGCAGCTAGAGAAGCCGCTCTTTCCACTGAGGGCCCAACTCTCCTACCTGGCTCCACTGATCCTACCCGATGACCGTGATTCGTCCTCGGTAAGTCTGCAGGCTGGGGCTTTTGCTCTCTCTGGTGTAGTCTGCTTGTCTGTTCTTAGGTCTGGACTGTGCAGACACCACTCGGTCTGCGCTCGACCAGTCCGGACACACTGGGCAACCTCCTGGGCTTGACTCTGCCACACTTCGTCTTCCAGTGGGCTCCGTCACTCAGGTTTCCACTCAGATTCACTCTTTGAGCCTTAGTGACCAAGGAGCTCAGCGAGGTTACTGCTTCCTTTCTGCCATCTTGGCTCCTCCCGGATCCTTTAATATTTTCACCATTCCTGCCTGGTCTTAAGTATTTCTTTCTCCAGAGAATATTTTAAGCTAGCAATAATCTTTTGCTTCCTTCTCTCCCCACCCCAAGTTCTGCTTCCCTAAAAATGCTAAAAGTCCTGCCTAGGATGAGGAACTTTTGCACATAATCAAAATAGGTAAGTTTATCAGAACTGAAATTCCCACTATCTGACCACTGCCAATCAGAATTTTCCTTAGAATGCCCACCCCAGATTTGACATAGGACCACTAAATGCTTTAGAGATATACATTAAGGCAATTTTCCAGGTTGAGAGTAAAATTTTACTAAATTAGAGAGATTCAGAATTTAGTTTACTTAGCTGGCCATCCATGCTTCTGTGTATCCTCACACTGAATTAGGACCACTGTCCCCAGAAGTCACTTTCAGAGATATTTTTTTTCAATCATTGTCTAGCATGGAAGAGTTTATTTATTATTGCCTCCTAGTACCAGATAACATAAAAACTCCAGTTAGAATATGAGAGAAAGGAGGGCGGAGCCAAGATGGTGGAGTAGAAACAGCGGGTCCAAGGCCCTCTCCCCCCAGATTACCTCCAAACTATGTAAAAGGGGACTCTCAACAACTTCCAGAGCCCCAGCACCCATAGAAAGACACAGAGAGGCTAACCTCAAACTAAGAACAGCCCAGCAGCTGTGCAGGAAGGACCAGCGCAGCGCTCTGGGAGCTAGCAGTGCACAGCGCACAGTGCATGGGGAGCCAAGCACAGGTCTGCCTGAGTAAAGGTTTTAGCCCCAGGGCAGCTGGGCCAGCAGCTGGCTGGAGGGACCCCAGAACACCAGCAGCTGTGGCGATTCCAGAATGATCAACATAGACATGCCTAGGACAAAGTGAGAGGTTAGTGCCCTATGGACTTTGGGACCAGTATTTGGGGAATGCGTCAGCTTCCTCCCCGGGGGCTAGAAGCCGCTGAGGAGACAAGCCATTTTGTAGTTTTCAGAGGCAGCTCCAGCTCCTGGCCTGCGAACTGTAGGGAGATCCAGTGATCACTCTTGGGGGGGTAATCACTCTTGCTTTAACCTCCCTGGATCTGGATTGTGATCTGGGGTGGAGGTCGTGGGTGGGTTTCCAGCTTGCCAGAAATGGAAGTTGTCCCCCACACGTTCGGGACGAAAATTCCTCTACCTGGCCTTAAAGCCATACTGTGGCAACAAGCCCAAAGGTCAAGTAATTAAGTGACAACATGCCAAGGCAAAGGAAACAAATTAAACAGAAAATTGCAACCCTAGACTCCTACTTTGGGGGGCAAAGAGGGTCGAAGCATAGGGGAAGAGGACTGTGAGGTCAGAAGTCCTGCTCCAAAAGCCCCAAAGGAAAATATGAGCGGGTTACATGCCATATAGGACCTTAAGAAGGACTTTAAAATCAAATAAGAGAAGTGGAGGAAAAATTGGGAAGAGAAATGAGAAGGATGCAGGAAAAATATGAAATGAGGGTCAACAATCTGACTGAGGAAAACAACACCTTAAAAAATAGACTAGCTCAAATGGCAAAGGAGGCCCAAAAGGGCAATGAGGAGAAGAATGCCTTAAAAAGTCGAATTTGCCAGATGGAAAAAGAATCTCAAAAGTTCACTGAGGAGATTCATTCCTTCAGAGTTAGACTGGAGCAAATGGAAGCTAATGACTTTATGAGAAATCAAGATGCTGTTAAGCAGATCCAAACAAATGAAAGATTAGAAGGCAATGTGAAATATCTCATGGGAAAAACCACTGACCTGGAAAAGAGATCCAGGAGAGACAATTTAAAAATTATTGGACTACCCAAAAGCCATGATCAAAGAAAGAACCTAGAAATCACCATTCAAGAAATTCTCAAGGAAATTTGCCCTGATGTTTTAGATCCAGAGGGAAAAATAGAGGTTGAAAGAATCCACCAATCACCTCCTGAAAAAGATCCCAAAAAGAAAACTCCCAGAAATATTATAGCCAGGTTCCAGAATCCCCAGATCAAGGAGAAAATACTACAAGCAGCCAGGAAGAAACAATTTCAATATTGTGGAAACACAATCAGAATAGCCCAGGACCTGGCAGCTTCTACACTGAGGGACTGAAGGGCATGGAATATGATGTTCCAGAGGGCAAAAGAACTGGGAATGAACCCAAGGGTCACCTACCCAGCAAAACTGAGTATTTTTTTTCAGGGGAAAATATGGTCATTCAGTGCAATAGAGGACTTTCAAGCATTCTTGAGGAAAAAACCAGAGTTGAATAGAAAATTTGACATCCAGACACAAGAAGCAAGAGATGCCTGAGAAGGTAATCAGGGAAAAGAAATCAAAAGGAACTTATCAAAGTTGAGCTATTTACATTCCTATATGGAAAAACAATAACTGTGACTGATGAAACCTTTCTCAGTATGAAAATAATGGAAGGGTGTATGGCCATATGAATACATATGTGAATGTGTGTACCTATGTTTACAGTTATATATGGATAGAGGGCATAGGTTGAATTTGTTGGGAAGGGAGGATACTCAAGGGGTGAAATTATGAGATGAGAGAGGAAAGTGGCAAGAGGAGATGGGGAGAGACAGGGTAGGGTAAACTATCTCATGTAGAAGAAGCAAGGGGTAGTGGTTGCAAGGGAGGGGAAGAATAGGAAGGCAAAAAGGCAAAACCACATTCTCATTGAATTTGGTTCAGGTAGAGAATGACATACATACTAAATGGGATATCTCAACCTGCAGCAGAATAGGGGGAAGAGGGATGAGAGGAGGGATGAGGGAGGACATCCTTGGGGGGAGGGGAGGTTGGAAGTACCCACTATAGAAGAGGGACAGGATCAAGTAGGGAATGGACCAGGTGGGGGGTGGAATGGGTGGGAGGGAATTATAAGCAGCCTTGTACAATATATCTATGGTAAAGTTTTGCATAGCTAGACATGTACAACATATACTGAATTACTTATCTTCCCAGAGGGAATGGGTTACAAGGGAGGAAGGGAATGGTTCTGAAAATCGAGGTTTTAAAATTAAATGTTTCAAATGTATATATATATATGTAAGATGAGAGAAAATAGGATAGATTTCTTGCTTATAAGCTTGTCAAATATGAGGTGGAAGTCACAGTGTTCAAATTTCTCTTAGTCCTAGCCCAGGTAGCTACTTAGAAACAAAGGAAGGTCCTCCTGTTGAAATAAGGGGTTATCTGGTGGAATCTATGCCTTCTACTGCAAAGTCATTGCAAGATAATCAAGTTAAATAGTCCCAATCTGGGCAATAGTTCATAACTAAGAAGATACTAGACACAAAAGCTCTGTTAAAGTCATGGAAGGAGGGGTGGCTAGGTGGTGCAGTGAATAGAGCACTGGTCCTGGAGTCAGTAGGACCTGAGTTCAAATCTGACCTCAGACACTTAACATAAAACTAGCAGTGTGACCTTGGACAAGTCACTTAACCCCAATTGCCCTACCTTCCCCCTCCAAAAAAAAAATAATAAAGTCATGGAAGGACCCAGCTAATCCTCAGGCTAGGCCAGGAACCAGTGATATACCATATGATAAATATACTAAAGGATCTAATCTAGCCTCAGTTTAATCAGTGATATGCTATATATGGACAATACATAGTTAGAGTCTCCATTCCAGCCAACACCTCTGACATTATGGCTGCCCTGCATTAAGTAGGCCAAAGGGCCAGGTCTTTCCTCAGGCTGGACCAGGAGCCATTGACTGTCTTAAATACAACTTAATTTCTAATAGGTATCCTTGAGTAATTTTCTCACCAGCTACATAGGGTAGAAATTAAAGAAAATAACTTACTGCTTTGTGGAACTTTGGAGATAGCAAAATCCTAAGAGGCACAAATGGGTAAGAAATCTTATCTATTAGATGCCTCAGTGATCCTGGAGTCCAAGACATCCCCTATACCTGCCCATTGGATTCCAGCCGTCCTGCTGACTATGCCAAATCTCATTTGGTTCTCAACAATAGTTCTGAGATGATACCAGGACAGAGATTATTATTCTCATTTTAGACATTAGGAAACAAAGGCAGAGACCCTAAATTTTCACATGGATCTTTAGTCCAATCTTCCATCTTGGGGATTCTCCAGGATTGACCTGGTCCACTTCAGCATGTTCTTTTGGCCATCAGCAGTCTTGCTCACTGCCCTCTCTCTGCCCACTCTGCTATCCTACAGTTATATTGTCCCATGGAAATGAAATCTGGAAGCTGTGAAAGGTAAGCTGGGCACAAAGAGCAATGAGAGGTAGGGAGGGTAGTTGCTTATAAGCCCATTCAGCCTTCTAGATGTTAAGGGAAATTGGGGTTCTGGGTCACAGCAGCTGACTAATAAACAAATAAGTGATGATTTCAGTCCTATCTGACTTCCAGAAATGAAGTGATCCAAGCCAGAGATCTTGAGAGCTGGAATTTAGAATGTCAAAGCTAGAAGGATTATAGGATTAGAGCTAGAAAGTCCCTGAAAGATAATGTAAGCCTACCACCTCCCTTTATGGATGAGAAACCTGAGGCCCCAAAAATGACATATCTAAGGTCACCCAATGAGATGACAGCAGAAGCAAGATGAGAGCCCAGGCCTCTTCACTCCTTACCCCAAGACTCTTTCCTCTGCACTCAGCTTTCTCTTAGACCTTAGAGGGTTGCTATTGTTTGGTAAACAAATAGCATTTTATTTCCCCCCTCTCCAGCACTGACTCTCATTTTCTAATTCCTTTCTAAGGACTACATGAGGGTTCAAGAAAAAGAGAAGCCACATTCTCCAGCTTGTGGGGAAAATCAATAAGAAAGAAATATAGCATAGGCCCTTCTGTGTCCTGTTGTTTGTCCCAACCTACTTCATCAGATCTGTGAAGTGCAGAGTGGGCATGGTGGAACTGGAATTGTCTTTGAGGCTGGACCTTCTCTGGATCAGCAGAAATTTCAGTAAATGGTGGCAGACAGGTCATGGCTATTAGCAATCATCAGAATGACAGCAGGCAGGTCTCCAATTTGAACTGGAATTCGCCAGATTTCCATAGACATCCAGCCACACATGATTAAAAACAACTCTTTGTTACCATGGGGACAATCTTTCCTCCACTGTTAATTGATGAGAGCAATCTCATATATTTCTTGCACTGTAATTTCACCATCTCTCCACCCCACCCCCATCCCCAATGAGGGAGAAGAGGAGATAAGAGGGAGAGAAAATATTTTTTTTGTTAATGGAGATCATCTAAATTAGTTTTTTTTTCTAGAGAACATAATATTTTTATGTTTTTTTATACATTTTTATACATTTTCACCAGAGCATCAATAGAAGTCATAGGAATAAAACCATTATTTTAAAAATGCAAGATTGTTTCTCTACCCTCATATGAAGCTCTGAACAACTGCCTGGAGTCTTATGACCATGATTTGCAACCACAAACTTAGTCACTCCCCTCCCTCCTCACACACAGCTTAAGGACTCTCAATAGAGGAGAATAAAAATCTCAAAGCCTTCCTTTCTTGAACCAGAGCATAACAAATATCCCTGCCTCCCCCTCTACCTAGCCTGCTTTAAGTTGCTCTGTCCTTCTGTCCTGTCCTGAATACCATCCGACTTCACCCATGTGATAGAGAGTCTCAGGACTGGTCCTCTTGGTACCTACTGGTACTCTCTGGAATGGTCCGATTCCCTCGGTTGAGTTTAAAATCAGAAGCCAATTAGAGAAATTCATGAAGGCAGGGACAGTGAATCTAACGTCCCTCCTAATCCATCCAGTATTAAAAATACCATCTTTAGGTCATGCCAAACAGCTCCTAAGAAAATCCTTAGTTAAACATTGTTCTCTGGGCCATCCACTGTTCAAAGTCTGCCTCTAAGATGACCCCTTATGTTTGACTTCAGTGACAGCAGAATGAAAAGTTCTTGAAAACAGTCTAGAAACCAACCACCTATTACAAAAGTTCTTGATGTAAACATGAAAATATTTTAAAAGGATCCCCGAGTCCTGGATTTTAATCTTTCTTTACAGAAGAAAAGGTTTTGCATGGTGGAGCATCAGGTGTGTTGCATTCAGAACCACTGGTATTGAATTTTTAACTATCTGTTGCTAGTCTGCCACCTTCCCTGATGCCAGCCATTCTCTGAAGTGACTGTTTTCGATACAGGTAGAACAGCCTTCACAGCCCCCCTTTTCCTAAGGAGAAGGGAAGATGCAGATAGAGAGCTTTGGAGTGACTGATGAATATCCATGAGTGCACTTCCTGACACTCAAGAAATTTTGCCCCCCGGGGTTCTGGCATCTTGTGCCTCCTCTGATCTGGGAAAGGTTAGAACTTTCTTAAGAGTCTCTGAATACTCTTATATGTAACTCACTGTAAAAGAGCACACCCCCTGGAATCTGAGCCCCAGCCCCCAGTCAAACAGTTTCTGATAGATGCTCAGCTTCTGGGAAAGTCATTTTGGCCACTTCCTTTGCATAGGACAAAGACATACACCCAGCAATGGGCAATGAAGTAGAGGTACCCATGTTTGTCTATCTCCTCTGTTACCTGTGAGTGATTCCTAATCAGTAAACCCTATAATTTCATCAGCTTCAGGCGGGTGTGGCTATGTCTCTGTTCCTTGTTATTCCCCAGTTTGACTACCACAATCAGGGACAAGGCATGGGTTTGGGTACAGATACAGTTGTGCTCATTTGAGATCACTTGGGGAAAGGGCAAGTGATCAACACAGTGAGTGCCATGTAGTCCAGGGGAATTTAGAACCTAGAGGACCTAGGTTTAAGTCCCAGCTCCACTGATTACTACCTGTTTGCCTATAGAGGCAAGTCATTTCATGCTGGAATGTTTGCATTCCTCATCTGTGAAATGAGGAGGTTATATCTAGGTTTCCTTTAAGGCATTTCCCAGTTTAAAATCTCTAATCCTGTGACCAGCTAAGAACACAAGATTGGGTTTATTTTTTGTCATCATAATCAGAGGTGAATGAAGAGATCAAAACAATCTTTGTATATATTTTGGTTTTTCTTCAGGGAGGAGGGGTAGCTAGGTGGCACAGTGGATAGGGTGTGAGGTCTGGAGTCAGGAAGACCTGAGTTAAAATCTGGCCTCAGAAATTTTCTAGCTGTGTAACCTTGGGTAAGTCACCTAACCCTGTTTGTATCAGTTTCCTTATCTGTAAAATGAGTCAGTGAAGGAAAAGGCAAACCACTCCAGTATCTTTGCCAAGAAAACTTGCAAGTAGGGTCCTGAAGAGTCAATGACAATGACAATACAAACAACAAAAACATACAGCAATTTTATCTTTTGGGGGATACATACCTAGTAGTGGTATTGCTAGGTCAAACTGTATACATGGTTTTATAGCCCTTCAGACATAGTTCCAAATTGCTCTGCACAATGGTTGAATCAGTTGACAACTCCACCAACACTGCATTAATGTCTCATTTTTACTTGGTCCCCTCCAACATTTGTCATTTTCCTTTTCTATCCTATTAGCTAGTCTAATAGGTATGCAATAGTACCTCAGAATTGTTTTAATTTACATTTCTTTGATCAATAGTGAGTTAGAGCATTTTTTTTTCATATGGGTATAAGTAGCTTTGATTATTTCATTTGAAAACGGTTTACATCTTTTGATCACTTATCATTTGGGGACTGGCTCTTTTATAAATTTAATTAAGTTCTCTGTCTGAGAAATGAGGCCTTTATCAGAGAAATTTGTTTCAAATTTTTTTCACAATATAATGCCAAGCAAAGGCAACTTCCCAAAGGTTCAAAATACCAGCATAGCTGCTCTCCATTTTATTCAGTGACAAATTAAGAACAGAGAAAATAAAAATACAGCATAATTCAAAATACAGCATTCACTAAGTGTAATTCAATAATTTCCCAGTACTACTTCACCCCTGGGCAGTACACTCATTTAGTCAATCCCAAAGACCCTCTTCTCAAATGGAGATTAGTTTCCAATCATAAACAAAGTACATTCATTTGGTCAGTCACAGAGCACAAAAAAGTCAAAAGTTTCCCACCCCTGGATCACAACTGAAAAGGCTATCTACCCAGGAGGTTCAACAAGCTTAAGTACAGCATTTAATACCCAAAGAGAGGTCTTTTCTTCATCTTGACCATAGGCAAGTTCTCAGCAATCTCTGTTCATGGGGAGACAAAGCTTAACAAGGCCACAAGATACATTGCCAGTGTCCTCGTTAATTCATTCTCTGTCTGCAGAACAGTCCTAGGACCTATGAAAACATTAGCAAAACCCTCTTCCAGGATTTCTGTAAACATACAAAAAGAAAATCCTTCTTCAGGGCTTCTGAACCAATAGCAAAGTTCCAGGACCTCTGCAACAACAGCACTGTCCTTCACCAGTGGATGAATCTGCCAAAACAACATCAAAACAGACAGACAAAGTACCAGCAAAACTGCCATGTCTCCTCAGTCCTTGGCAGCTCCGGGTGGCAGCTCTCAAAAGTCCTGGGCAGCTCAAATGGACCCTCAACAATCCTCTCTCCCTCTCTCTCTCTGCCTCCACAATGCTGCTTCCAAAAAATTCTTCTGCCTCTCTTCCTCTGCTTGTGCCTCTCCAAATTGATGGTACAAGCTCCAGCCCTCTCTTTTCATGTCAACAAGTCCATCCCACAATTGGGATTCACAAGCTCTGGGTTTTAACACTCAACCCGAAAACCAAGCCAACACAGGGGGATCTTTAAATTAAATTACTATTACACACAGTTACTATTGCCATTTATATTTCCCTCCAACCTATGCCTGCCCCCCCATATTCTATTCTCTCTCTTCTTTCACCCTGTCCTTCCTCAAAAGTATTTTGCTTCTGACTACCCCCTCCCCCAATCTGCTTTCCCTTCTATCAGTGCTCTCTTCTCCTATCCCCTTTCCCTCCTGCTTTCTTGTGGGGTAAGATGAATTTCTATATCCAACTGAATGTTTGTATTATTCCTTCTTTGAGGCAATTCTGAGGAGAGTAAGGTTCACTCATTCCCTCTCCCTTCTTTCCAGTCACTAAAATCTTTTTCTTGCCTTTTTTAAATGAGATAATTTACCCCATTCTACCTCTTACTTTTCTTTTCTTCCAGTATATTCCCCTCTCACCTCTTATTTTTTTTTAGCTATCATCCCTATCATCACACCTATGCCCTCTGTCTATATATGCTCCTTCTAACTGCCCTAATAACGAGAAAGTTCTGATGAGTTAGAACTATCATTCTCCCAGGTAGGAATGTAAATATTTTAACCTTATTAAGTCCCTTATGATTTTCCTTTCCTGTTTACCTTTTCATGCTTCTTTTGAGTCTTGCATTTGAAAGTCAAATTTTCTATTCTGCTCTGGTCTTTACATCAAGAATACTTGAATGACCTTTATTTAATTGGATGCTACTTTTCCCCCTGAAGGATTATACTCAATTTTGCTGGGTAGGTGATTCTTTGTTGTAATCCTGGCTTTTTTGCCTTCTGGAATATCATATTCCAAGCCCTCTGATACATTATGGTAGAAGCTGCTAAATCTTGAGTTATCCTGACTGTAACTCCTTGATACTTTCATTGTTTCTTTCTGGCTGCTTGTAATATTTTCTCCTTGACCTGGGAACTCTGGATTTTGACTATCCTATTCTTAGGAGTTTTCATTTTGGCATCTCTTTTTTTTTTGCCTTTTGGAGGCAATTGGGGTTAAGCAACTTGCCCAAGGTCACACGGCTAGGTTTTTATTTGTGTGTGCGATAAGTGTCTGAGGCCAGATTGAACTCAGGTCCTTCTGACTCCAGGGCCGGCACTCTACTCACTGTGCCACCTAGCCGCCCCTTGGCATCTCTTTTAGGAGATGATTGATGGGTTCTTTCAATTTCTATTTTACGCTCTGATAGAGACTATCAGGGCAGTTTTCCTTGATAATTTCTTGAAAGATGATGTCTAGGTTCTTTTTTTGATCATGGCTTTCAGGTAGTCCAATAATTTTTAAATTATCTCTCCTAGATCTATTTTCAAGGTCAACTGTTTTTCTGGTGAAGTATTTCATACTCTCTTCTATTTTTTTCATTCTTTTGGTTTTGTCTTATTGTTTCTTGATTTCTCATAAAGTCATTAGCTTCCATTTGCTCCATTCTAATTTTTAAGGCATTATTTACTTCAGTGAGCTTTTGGACCTCTTTTTCCATTTGGCCAATTCTAATTTTTAAGGAAGTTTTTCTTCGGAGAATTTTGGTGCCTCTTTTATCATTTGGCCTAATCTATGTTTTAAGGTATTATTTTCTTCAGTATTTGTGTGTGTGTGTGTGTGTGTGTGTGTGTGTGTGTGTGTGTGTGTGTGTGTGTCTCCTTTACCAACCTATTGATTCATTTTTCATGATTTTCTTACATCACTCTCATTTTTCTTCCCATTTCTCCTCTACCTCTCTTCCTTGATTTGCTTTTTTTTTCTTCCTTTATTTTCAAAATGTTTTTTGAGCTCTTCAATGGTCTGAGACCAATTCATATTTTTTTCTTGGAGGCTTTGGATGTAGGAGCTTTGACTTTGTATCTTCTTCTGAGTATGTGTTTTGCTCTTCCTTGTCACCATAGTAACTTTCTATCATCAGAATTTTTTTCCTGTTGTTTTCTCATTTTCCCAGTCTATTTCTTGACTTTTCACTCTTTGTTAAAGTGGTACTCTGCTTCCAGGGTGAGGGTGCGCTGACTCAGCTTTAGGAATTTTGTGCAGCTGTTATCAGGGATACTTCTAGGGACCTGTAAGTTTTTAGTTCTTCCGAGGTGTTATGATCTAAGGAGAAGTGTGTTACTACTTTCTTGGCCCATACTCTGGTCTGTGAGTGACAACAAGCACTCTTTTCTGTCCTGGAACTATGATGAGGGTCCTGCTTCACTTTGCTCCACTGAGGCCTCAAGCCTCAGTTGTTCTTCCCAAAGCTTTTCCTCAGTATGCTGGTGCTCCTCCTAGCCCTGGGACTACCACCCAGGACTGTGACCTGTATCCAAGAAGGGGCAAAGCAAGAGAGTCCTGCCTCAGTGCTAATGAAGAAACCCCTGTAATCTTCTAATCAGTTGTTCAGCCCCTTTAGTGTCTGTGGGCTGAAGATTCTAGAAGCAGCTACTGTCACTACTGATTCAGTGGCTCCAGAGACCTGTTCCTGATTTGTGGGGGATGGGTCTATACTGGGGCTGGGGCTGTGCTGGTGGGGCCTGTGCTAGACTGTGCTACAATCTCACCAAGGTGAGATAGACCTTCCTGATGACGTTCTAAGTTGTCTTTGACTGTAAAATTATTTCACTCTGTCCTTTTGTGGGTTCTGTTGCTCCAGGAATTGTTTTATGGCATTATTTAAAAGTGTTCAGAGGAGTTTGTGGGAAAGCTCAGGCAAGTTGCTGCCTTTTTTTTTTTTGCATTTATATATACCCTTAATAATTACTAAAGATTCTTCCATCTTTCTTGCCCCAAGAGCTTTTGGATATAGGTATTATATGTATCAGTGTTTATTATATTAGAAATTAAAATATCTTAATGTTATTATGAAAATAGTTCTGACCTCATGGACTCCTGGAAAAGGTCTCAGGAACCACACTTTGAGAACTGCTACCCCCAAACATTCATTCCAATCAAAAATGGAAACGTCAATGACCTAGATTAAGATTTTTGGTTCTAAATTCATCCATCCTTAATCCACGTTTTGGTACCTCGGAGTTCATTCTTAAATTTTTACCCAGTTTCCTAACTTATAGGGGTTAGGCCTATAGTTTGTGTGATTATATGTGTGTGTGTGTGTGTGTGTGTGTGTGTGTTGTGTTTGGAGAGGTGGGAATGTGGAGGTGGATTTAGTGCAAGGGATCATTTTCCTAGAATTTTGATTCAGTACCAATTAGGTATTCTTCAGATAAAGGACTTCAGACTGGAGAAATATCTGTTTCTTAATATATCTAAAAGAGAGATCAGGAGGGCATTAGTGTGCTTCCACACACTAGCTGGTCAATAAATATTTATAAACATTATAGTCAGTGTCAGCTTAAAGTTACAGATAAGGTAACTGAAAGTGAGAGAAGGGAAATATTTCAGCCATTGCCATTCTTCCAATGAAAGCCTCAGAGGAAGAGAGTTAAATCTAGGCTTTTTGTGCCTTACAGCCTCAACGTGGTCTGTGCATGAAAGCTATTTCTTCATAACAGAGGAGCAAAAGACATGTTTCAGGGTTCTCAACGTTTTTCTTTCATTTGGATTTTGGTTCTAGCAATTTGAACTGACAAATGGTAGAAGTAAGACTTGATCCCTGGCCTTGAGGCTCCCAACCTAGCCCTGTCTCTCTCCCCCTTCATATCTCCTCCAGAAGCCAACCCCATCATGTTATAGATTACCACACTGACTCATTTTTATTGACTTACTCAGTTGTACTAGGCTTCTAAGTAGGAAACATTATCGCAATCCCTTCATTTTTCTCAGATGAACTTTCCATCATGATACACATGACCACAAGTCAAACTTTGTTGTTCTTCCCAAAGCTTTTCCTTTTCCTTACCCCAGCCCCATAGAATGAGTTGATCTTACCACCTCTTGCTTAGGGCAGTCTTTTGACAGATATATGCTACTGATTCCATGAATCATTCTCTATCAGGTCTGTTGTTACTTGCTGGTTTCTTCCCCTATACCTCATAAACAGCCTCCCATTTCTCCCCCATACCCACAAAGAGAAGTGGGAAAATCTATTAAAAGCTATACTCTAAATCTATATCCTGATTGTGTCCCACCTAGATTTCCTTAAAGACCGTTTGTCCAGGAAAATGATATCAGGTAATTGCTCAAGGAAGAAGCAAATAAGCAATAAAGTATTTAAAACCTGCCTAGAGTTACTCTAGGTTTCTTCATCTCATGGCAAAAGCCAGAGACTGGTTTCATTTTCAATTCAATAAACATTCATTAAACTCCTATTATATATCAAGCATTGTGTTAAGCTCTAAGTACACAAATAAGAAAAAAAAAAGATAATTCCTATCCTCAAGGAGCTTACAATCTAATGAGAAAAGACAACACAGAAAAGAAATGGAGGAATTTAGGGAGCACCAGCATGTATGTGTGTGTTGGGGGGGGATATCTTGCCATATGGAGATAAAACTGAAGGTGAGCTAAGTGAGCTGGAAGTCCAATTTCTGCATGCTATAAAGGAAAGCTTTGGGAGAGGTTTAGCACTCTACCCCTCAGGCCTCCAATCAGAGGGGAGAGGAGGTTGAGAAATGTGATATCCAAGGCTTGAATTAGAAGCATGGTGTTAAGATTAGAAATAATCATTTTATTTTGGGAGGGGCATCTTGTCCTTAGAGTTGAAGCCAGGCTGAGCTGCAGATAAGCTTGGAAGATCCTGATACCTCTTAGAAGATTGGGACTAGTATCTAGCATCTCTTGTCATCTTAATAACTATTTAATAAGTGCTCATCCTTTGAAATTCCCAATACATTCTTTGAATACAATGAACTCAAACTTCACCAGTCCTTTGAGGAGGTATATGTATTTTTTGGCTTTCACAGTGTCATCCTAGAGAAGCAAAGGTGTATAATGTATAGAGCAGTAGTTCTGAAAATATGGTCCTGTTGTGGTTTGGGGGTACAGGGTGTCTGCCTGGAATGAATTCAATCACTCAAGCTTTCTTCCAGTCAAAGGAGGATTTATTTATGATGCCAGTAGGAGCAGGGAATTGGGTAAAATTGGTACTTATATACAAGAAAAAAACTGAAAGAAGATCTAGATGAGATTAAGAAGTGGTAAATAGCCTGGGGTGGACCAGGTGTAGACAATGAAATGAGTTAAGTGGTTGGACAGCCACTATGAAAGGGCAGGTAAAAGGATTATTGAGTATCTAGGTAGGCTGGGATGGACCAGTTCTTCAGGTGAAAGGCTTCAGTGGGAAAGTTCAGGGACTAGGTTGCTTTCAGAGACAAGGTCTTTTCCTTTTAGGGGTCTAGGTCCCATCAATCTGCATGGTCAAAACTATTTTCATAATATTATAAATAAATGTTTCAACTTTCTCTTCTATGTTGTCTTCTCTCATTAGATATTAAGGCTCTTGAGGGCATATTTATTCATATTTGTATCTTCAGAGCCTGGAACATAGTAGACATTTAATAAATGTTTGTCTATTATGGAGTTCATATCTCTTCTATAGAATTGTACTTTCACCTTACAATTGGAGAATCATGGCTAGACTTGCTCTTTGGCTTATTTTCCTCTGAATTCAGCAGTAATCAATCATCAAAGAATATTTTTTCTGTGAATGCTTGGCAGGAAACACAAATAATGCTGTGATATTCACAGTGTTGATAATTTTTTAAATATTATGATCTATCCAAAATCAATTTGCAATTAGCATTCACAAAATTATGCTACTCTTCACAATATTTTTTTTTTATTTTGGAGATTATAGCTATTTTTCTTAACATTATATTAATATGTAATAGGTTATTCTTTTTATTTTAATGAATTAATATGTATTCAGGTATATCAGTTGTAATTTATAATTTAATAAAGATTTATATAATAAATATAAATAAATTAAATGTAAAAAAATAAATAAGTTGGTAAATAAATATATAATCCACATAAACAAAAGCTTTGGGGAGGAAATGATCAATATTTTTTAAGGGTATAAAATTGCCATGACACTATAAAATCTGAGAACTGCTGGAATAAAGATTCAGATTTGGAACCAGAAAGACCATCTCTGACATCAATTGGCTGAGTGAACCTAGTCTAATCACTTATCCTTTCAGTGCTCTTGGCAGTATTTTAAGACTATAAGTCATGGAAGTCCCAGTAGACAACAAATCACAGGTCCAATCCTTATCATTCCAGTTGGTTTTTTTTCATCAAAAACCTAAAGGAGCTTGAATCTTGAGGATTAAAATGCAATGGTTCACTCCTCAATTCCCTTTATGGAGAAAAATCCTCATTCCTGATTCAGTCAAAGGGCCACACTTGAGGGACCTAGAGGGCCACATGTGGCCTTGAGGTCACAGGTTCCCCACACCCTGCTCCCTAGACTCATATATGAATCTATCAATTAGTCTTTTATTGAAACAAATTTAGGAAAATAAATCGTGTTCTTAGTTTCCCAGACTTAAAAACTATCATCCCAGATCATCAAGTGTCCAAATTAAAAGCAACTTCTGGGTCTAATTCTGCTCAGACTGGTTTAGAAACTTTCTTCCTAAAATGGAATCTCCCCAAAACATATACTGACAAGAATGGTCCTTAAAATGATTTTTTGTTTCTTGGACCCCTTTGGCAGTCCAGAAGCCTATGGACCCCTTCTCAGAACAATTTTTTTAATGTGTAAAATAAAATACACAAGATTATGAAGGAAACCAATTATGTTGAAATAGTTTTAAAATAAAAATTTTTAAAGTTCATGAACACCTGGTTAAGAACCCCTGGATAAGAAGCTAAGAAAAGATTTATGCTTTCTACTTTGTTGGAGAAAAAGAGAAAGAACATGATAAACCCAAATTAATAGCAGCATATGTACAGCAAAGCACACATTCAGAGGATTAAAAATAAAATAACTCCTCACCTGTCACAATAAAAACATGTAAACAGAGATAACACTGGCTAGAATACTCTTTTAAAAAAATTTATTTATTTAAGTTACAAATTCTTTTACTCCTCCTCCCCCTCTTCCATCTATTGAGAAGGCAAAAAAAAAAATTACAAATGTTTAATCACACAAAATAAATTCCTGTATTATCCAGAAAGAAAGAAGGGAGAAAAAGGAAGGAAGGAAGGAAGAATGGAGGGAGGGAGGGATAAAGAAGGGAGGAAAGGAGAGAGAGAGGGAGGGAGGAAGAAAAAGAAAATATTCTTCAATTTGTACTTTGAGTTTATCATGAGTCCTTTGGAATTATGAGTGATCGTTTTGTTCCTAAGACTTTCAGAGCTGATTAATTTTTTTTTTAAACAAATACTTTATTAACTTCTGTTCTACATCATTCATTTCCACCAGATTTTGGGTTACAATCATTTTCCCCCCATTATTCCCCTACCCAACCTCCCAGAATAGCAGTCCCACAAGATATCGCTTCCTCCAATCTGCTCTCTCCCATACCTTCTCCCATACCCCCATCGACTTTTCCATTAGAGGAAGATGAATCTTTGTGTCCCAATGCCTGCACATCTTATCTCCCAATTATAGGCAAAAGAGTATTAATAATAGTATTTATATATATATTTGAAACATTTAATGTTACGACCTTGAATTTCAGATCCATTTCCTTCCTCCCTTGTCACCCATTCCCTCTTGGGAGATAAGTAATTCAGTATATGTTGTACATGTCTAGCTATGCAAAACATTATCATAGTAGATATATTGTACAAGGCTGCTTATAATTCCCTCCCACTCATCCCACCCCCCACCTGGTCTATTCCCTACATGATCCTGTCCCTCTTCTATAGTGGGTACTTCCAACCTCCCCTCCCCCCAAGGATGCCCTCCCATCCATCATCCCTCCTCTCATCCCCCTTCCCCCTATCCTGCTGCAGGTTGAGATATCCCATTTAGTATGTATGTCATTTTCTCCCTGAACCAAATTCAATGTGAATGTGGTTTTGCCTTTTTAGCCTTCCTTATTCTCCCCCTCCTTTGCACCCACTTCCCCTACATGAGATAGTTTACCCTACCATGTCTCTCCCCATCTCCTCTGCCACTTTCCTCTCACCTCATAATTTCATCCCTTGAGTATTCTCCCTTCCCAACAAAATCAACCTATGCCCTCTATCCATATATAACTGTAGCCATATACACACACATTCACATATGTATTCATATGACCACACCCCTTCTTCCATTATTTTCATAGTGAGAAAGATATCATCAGTCACAGTTATTGCTTTTCCATATAGGAATGTAAATAGTTCAACTTTGATAAGTTCCTTTTGATTTCTTTTCCCTGATTACCTTCTCAGGCATCTCTTGCTTCTTGTGTCTGGATGTCAAATTTTCTATTCAACTCTGGTTTTTTCCTCAAGAATGCTTGAAAGTCTCTATTCCACTGAATGACCATATTTTCCCCTGAAACAAAATACTCAGTTTTGCTGGGTAGGTGACCCTTGGGTTCATTCCCAGCTCTTTTGCCCTCTGGAATATCATATTCCATGCCCTTCTATCCCTCAGTGTAGAAGCTGCCAGGTCCTGGGCTATTCTGATTGTGTTTCCACAATATTGAAATTGTTTCTTCCTGGCTGCTTGTAGTATTTTCTCCTTGATCTGGGGATTCTGGAACCTGGCTATAATATTCCTGGGAGTTTTCTTTTTGGGATCTTTTTCAGGAGGTGATCTGTGGATTCTTTCAACCTCTATTTTGCCCTCTGGATCTAAAACATCAGGGCAGTTTTCCTTGAGAATTTCTTGAAGGATGATTTCTAGGTTCTTTCCTTTGATCATGGCTTTCAGGTAGTCCAATAATTTTTAAATTGTCTCTCCTGGATCTATTCTCCAGGTCAGTGGTTTTTCCCATGAGATATTTCACATTGCCTTCTAATCTTTCGTTTGTTTGGATCTGCTTAACAGCATCTTGATTTCTCATAAAGTCATTAGCTTCCATTTGCTCCAGTCTAACTCTGAAGGAATGAATCTCCTCAGTGAACTTTTGAGATTCTTTTTCCATCTGGCAAATTCGACTTTTTAAGGCATTCTTCTCCTCATTGCCCTTTTGGGCCTCCTTTGCCATTTGAGTTAGTCTATTTTTTAAGGTGTTGTTTTCCTCAGTCAGGCTGTTGACCCTCATTTCATACTTTTCCTGCATCCTTCTCATTTCTCTTTCCAATTTTTCCTCCACTTCTCTTATTTGATTTTTAAAGTCCTTCTTAAGGTCCTCTATGGCCTGCAACCCGCTCATGTTTTCCCCTGGGGCTTTTGGAGCAGGACTTCTGACCTCACAGTCCTTTTCCCGCTCTATGCCCCCAAAATAGGAGTCTAGGGTTGCATTTTTCTGTTTCCTTTGCCTTGGCATGTTGCCACTTAATTGCTTGACTTTTGGGCTTGTTGCCACACTATGGCTTTAAGGCCAGCTAGAGGAATTTTCGTCCCGAACGTGTGGGGGGCAACTTCCGTTTCTGGCAAGCTGTAAACCCACCCACAACTTCCACCCTAGATCACAATCCAGATCCAGGGAGGTTAAAGCAAGAGCGATTACCCCCCAAGACTGATCGCTGGATCTCCCCACGATTTGTAGGCTGGGAGCCGGAAATGCCTCTGAAAACTACAAAATGGCGTGTCTCCTCAGCGGCTTCTAGCCCCCAGGGGAGGGAGCTGACGCATTCCCCAAATACAGGTCCCAAAGTCCATAGGACACTAACCTCTTACTTTGTCCTAGGCAAGTCTATGTTGATAATTCTGGAGTCTCCACAGTTCCTGGTGTTCTGGGGTTCCTCCAGCCGGCTGCTGGCCCTGCCGCCCTGGGGCTAAAACCTCGGCTCAAGTGGACCTGGGCTCGGCTCGGCTCCTGCGCTCTGCGCGCTGCCGGCTCCCAGACCACTGCGCTGGTCCTTCCTGCAGGGTGCTGGGCTGTCCTCAGCGGGAGGTTAGCTTCTCTGTGTCGTTCTGTGGGTGCTGGGGCTCCAGAAGTTTTTCAGAGTCCTTTTTTCCATAGTTTGTGGAGAGTCTGGGGGCAGAGAGGCTTGGACGAGCTGTTTCTACTCCGCCATCTTGGCTCCGCCCCCGCTGATTAATTTTTTACAATATTGTTGTTATTATATAAATTGTTATTGTATAACATTGTATATTTATAACATTTTGTCTATATAAAACATGGATATATAACATTATAATGTTGTGTTTCTATATAAACCATTGTTTATATATATGTATATGTAACATTTTATACATTGTATACATATATAACATTGTATTATTGTATAAAATGCTCTCCGGGTCTGTTCAATTTTCATCAAATCTTCCCAAGTTTTTTTTCCTTTTTCTGAAACCATCCCCTTCACCATTTCTTACAGCATAATAATATTCCATTATATTCATATACCATAACTTGTTCATCCATTTCTCATTTGATGGAATTCTCTGCTTCCAATTCTGTTACCACAATGAAGAATTGCTATAAATATTTTTGTATTTATGAATTCTTTTCCTCTATCTTAGGGGTATAGAACTAGAAGCAGTACCACTGAGTCCAAGAGCATGCACAGTTTGATGGTATTTAGTGTACCATTCCAAACTGCTTTCCAGAATGGTTGAACCAGTTCACCGCTCAACAACAGGACATTAATGTACTTGTTTTCTCATACCCATTTATTAGTATTCATTCTTTTTATTTTAACACAGTATTTATCATTTTCTTTTTTTCCATCAACTTTCCAATTTGATGGGTCTGAGGTTGTACTTCAGAATTGTTTTAATTTTCATTTCTCTAATTATCAGTGATTTATGGAAAGGTTACCCATAAAGAGGGTTAGGGTTGCTCTGGAGACCCCAAAATACCAACACCCCTGGTCCTACCTAATGAATTCAATTCATGTCTTCTCTCAGCCAAAGAAAAGTAAAGTTTATTAAAAGTTTGCTTGTATTAGACACAGAGTAAGTCTGTTCTAGGTCATTCTATGGTGCTGTCACTTCTGTGGTGCTCTCACAAACATGGAAACAAGATGGGGTCTTATATATAGAAGGTTGTGGGAGGAATCTAGGGGTGGTCTAGAGGAGGAGTTTGGGGAGGGTCTTCAGAAGGGGTTAATGAGGTCAATGAGTGATTAAGGATGGGAAGTTGCTGGAAGCTACCTGGAGCCTACAGACAATGGTTGGCTAGGCCAGTTCAAGGGTGGACTGATATTTTGATAGGCTCAAGGGTGGGAAGTCTAGTAACAGAGGTCTGGGATCAGCCACAATGTAAGGCTTATGGCCTCATTCAAATTTCTCATCAAATGAGATGATTTAATTAGAGATCAATGGGGGGTTCCCAGAGCCTGTACCTCATCAATTTAGAATATATATATATATATATATATTTTTTTTTTTTGAATGTGGCTATTGTTCATCTGGATTTCTTCCCATGAAAACTGCATGTTCTTATCTTTAACTGAAGTGTCAGTTTCCCATAGTGCTAGCTCCTACACAAGGCCCATCACAAGGCCCCTCAGGGGACCCCAGGAACCTAGAGTAAATGTATGCCCTGCACCTGCCTTGTAACCAAGATGTAACCAAGCTCCCCTCCCCCTTAGTTTACATCCCTATGAAGCAACCATTGCCTTGCTGACCCCTGTTTGTTTCAGGAAGTACTTTTTACTGTGTTAAAGCTTGCTGGACAGACTGCTCGGGGCTGCTTTCCCTTGGTTTTTACCAGGGAGACAGACCCCTGCCATTGAATAAACACTCCTCAATTCTAATTGGCTGTGCTGTCCTGTATTTGCCTCCATTGTCCATAACATTGGAGGTTCCACCGAGATAGCAATTGGCTCTGTGATTGATGGCTGGACAGGACCCCTGGAGGGCCGGAAGTCTATTCACCCTAGGGGTTGGCCACCAAGATGATATTTCTTGGCCCCAGGACTGAGTAGACTTCCTGTGCAGACCAGGAGTTCGTTCCTTTCTGTTGCTCATTTGGCTCCAAACGAGTGTTCTGTCTGTTCTGTTCTGCTGAGTACTCCTGTAAAGTAACTAAGCTGGACATGGTCTTAAATGACCTTACTGGCCTCTGTGCTGGAAGACCACCTGAGTGCCGTGTTTCTGTATTGGTCTCTATGCTGGGATGCAGCCAGAGTGCCCTGTTTCTGTTCATTTGTTCTCTGTATCTAGTGTCTGTGACCTCCTAAATTTGGGTTTGTGTTTCCTTTTGTCCTTCGTATCATCCTCCTCTGTCTTCATTTTGTTTTGTCTATTCCATCATGGGTCAACAGCAATCAGACCTCCAAGGAGGAGAGACCCCGGAATTTTGAGGCTCTTTGTAATTCTGAGTGGCCATAAGTCCTGAACCAAAAGCTCCTCCCCTCCCCACACCTTAAAGGGGAAAGGATCTGGGGAGGGTGTGGGTGGGAACTACACTCAAACCTTCCTGTCAGTTTCTCTCTCTGTTCTGTCCTTGTGTGTCTGTGTGAATGAGTGTGAGTGTGTAATCTGACATCCTGTAAGATTCAAACTGCAGCTAGACTGCTTGATTGCCTTTGGAATGCAGTAATTACTCCTTCCTTCCTCCTTCCTTCCCCCTCTGCTGAATGCAGGCTGAAGAAGGAAAAAAAGAGAGGAAAATGTCTTGTTTAGGTTATATGATAGGTATACGTTATTTGCTATTTAGAATGAAACTGTAAATCAATTGAATTTATGTGAAAAGTAGAAAGTATCACTCCCAATTTGATGCTAAAGATAATTCAGAATTCATTTTACTATTTGGCATTTAGGCAAATTGAAATATTTTCTAAAATTTGATAAGAGAGGTGAGTTTTTTTTGGGGGGGGGGAAGGGGGAGAGGGTAGGCACCACTCCCCAGAAAAAATTCACTTTTCTGGAGAGGTCAAAACTATCACTTTCAAAGAAGTTTTTATGGAGTGGACACATAAATAAAGTTTACTGGACTAAAAGTTAAAACAGCTGAAAACATTCAAACAGATTTTGTTAAAGCCTCTCCCACCAGATCATATTAAGGAGAGTGCTGAAGAATAGTAGGACCCTCGCCCACTTGCAAACCCCTGGGTCCACAACCAGACTCTGCAGCTGTGGGGAGAGAAGAAAAGCCTCTGCATTTGGTAAGGCTAATTTTCTACCAATAATTTGTGTATGTGATGAATTGGAAATTCAATTAATGTCATAATGTCTTTGTGTTATTATGGTCTAAATTGTAAAGTCCCCTTATACTGTAAAATTTGAGTGACCACTGTGAGCCAGAAAGGGTGTTAGATAAAGCAGTTTTCAATCTGAATTTTGTTGAAACTAAAAGATGGAGAAAAAAGTTGTGTAAAACCAGCTACGGTACTTTACCAGCTCTGCTAATCCTATCTTATAATGTTTATTTTATGTGAATTGGATTTTTTTTATGTTATAAAATCTGATCATTTAAAGCTGTTCTATTTGGGATACAAACAGTTAGTAAAAATTCTGCTTATATTTACTATGATAGCTAATTGTTCGTTTAACTTTTTGTTTATTCTGGAAATATACAGTTATTTAAAGTTATAGTTAACACATTACTAATGATGAAATGAATGATTCTCTCTATACAAGGTAAATTGGAAAGGCATTTTGTAGAACTCTTATTGAGCAAATAAGAATCCTGAAAAAAAAGGGGGGGGAAGAAAAATATAGGGATGTGGTTTTCAAGTTTGCTTCATCTAAGGATGTATTTATGTTAATTTGAAGGTTTATGGATCACCACATTCATCATCTATGTGAGATTCCAAAATGTAATTGATTTCTAGTGATAAGTTGATTGGTTGTGTGGCATCAAGAAAACTTAGTTCTGTGTAACTTCAAAAACTAGAATTTTAAGGTCACCAGATTGGTAATTCACTTGTTTTCATTTCAAAGTTCAAATTTAAGAACTTGATAATTGTTTATGATATTGTTACTGGTAAATAGTTGTATTATCTATGTTGTATGAGATTTGGCTAAGCAGGGGCATCATTATTAGCCCTTCCCCCAGTTTCTTCTGCTTACAATTCATATAAATCTTCCTTATGTTGTAAAACTGCCAAATCCCTTAGAAACTATCACTATTAGGCAAAGTCATTCAGCCTCTGATAGGAACTTGTTTTAGTCATGTAGTTTTTAAGTTGCAGAAGATTAGAAAGATTTTAATCAATTGGCTTTTAGATTTCAGAACACTCTAATATTATTTTTATCTAGAATTAGAACATGTGCAGAAAGTTATGCAAACTGCTTAAGATCATTTAAAAAGTTTTCAACTAACTTTCTTCATAATAGTTTAGTGATCATTTATAGATCTTGAAACTGTTTTTATAAGAAGGGAAGATACTTTTAGAAGAAATTTTTAAATCAAAGTGAAGACTCAGTCCCCTATGAAACAGAGACAGATCTATCCAAATGATTTTGAGTCCCATTTATTTAAGGGGGGGTGTTTGGGTGCTTGGGATAATGTAGTATTTAGGTGCCTGATATTTAGTTTAATCAGAGATACTTTAGTCAAGAGAGAAGAAAGATACCATTTTAACACTAGGTTAATTCAAACTGTCTTTAAAGTCTATTTACGAAAAGCTGAAAAAAGCAGATAAGAAGGTTTGGGACAAATGGGGCTCATCCAACCCCTCCTGTTTCCAGATAGTTGATATAAGTTTTAGAATTCAGAAAGATTTGTAATTAACAGCTCAATCAAATTTTAGATGGCTCTATCTGAAGGACACTAGCCCATATTTATTTACTATTTAAAAATTTGAAGAACTGCAAAGTTTAGTATTTCTCTAAAGCCTTGACTACAGGAGTCGTCATTAAAGCTTATAATGGTATGGCAGAGGCTGCAGGCTGCCAACTGTTCAAGGTGGATGTCTGTGCTTGGAAAAAGTCTGAGGACAACCTGGGACGTTGCCCAGGTGGGATCTCTTTGACGTTATTTCCTAATTGTAACTTTTCTTTCTGAAAAGGAAACCTCCCACCTATTTATGCCTAAGCCTTGCTTTCAGCACCTGGTGACTATCTGAATGACTAGTGGAGATGACTCATACTTAGAATCAAACAAGGCTAAGGAAGTTTTCCTTCTGGCAAAGTTTATGACATTGTCCCTCCTTTTATTCTATAGCAAATACACTGAGAAGTAATATTCAGGGCCAAATGAATAAATAAATATAGAGATAGCATCCTTCAAAAAAGAAGATGACTAATAATAAGGCAAAACGTAGTGAAATAGATGCCTGATTGACTAGGATAGTGAAGTTTGGGGAGAGCAACTGGATCAGACTAGATGGCACCTAGGATTAAATACAGATGTATAAAATTGGCTTTAAAAATTTCCTATTATGTGACTTCATGGTTTGAACATGTTTGGAAATAAGATCAGAGATATGGATTTTTGGATTTTAGATTAGATCAAAATTATCTGGTCACCACTAAATCTGAAATCGAGAAGCAAAACTTTTTAAATTCTGTATCTACATGAGGCATCTGTGATTTAAAAGTGTTGCTTAAATGAAACAGGTCACTGGAATACAAGGAATTGTATGTTAATGATTCTTATATTGTTTGTATGTAAGTTTCTTTGGTTATCTTGGTGACATGTACCTGACAATGTAATTGTGTCTTTTTGTATTAACTGATCCTATCTCTGTGTGGCTAAGAAAAATGAATTATTTGTTTGAACCTAGTCTTACATGGCTAGAAGAAGTGGACCTTTATATGTAAAACTGTGTTTTTGAGTAGTTGATTCTGTTTCTTAGTCCTATGATATCTCTGATGATGCCTTGCTTAAGTTTATCCAGCCTCTCTGGAATGTCCAGGAAGAAGGTGGTGCCATCTACTGAGCTGCTTCATAGAATCCCCCAAAAGAGACTTATCACCACTCCAAACCAGTAGATAGCTGAATCGACTGGAGACTTGCAGTTGAAACTTAAGAGGCAGCCATGGTGTCTTTTTCTGTTTTATCTTTTTACCCTTTGCTATCACCAGTAATCCCTATAGCCCCCTGCTTGATTAATTAATTGCTCATCCACATAAGTTAGAAAATGGATTCAGTCAGTCAAACTCTTTGCCCCTTGGCCTCTGTCCAGTCCAAGTTCTAGTCATGTCCTTGAAAAGAGGGGAGTGAAGAGTCAGTTAGGTTCCCATAGTGCTAGGTCCTACAGAAAGCCCCTCACAAGGCCCCTCAGGGGGCCCCAGGAACCCAGCATAAAGGTATGCCCTTCACCTGCTTTGTAACCAAGATGTAACCAAAACAAAGATCTGCCCCATTAGGTTGCAAGTCCCCCCCCCCACCTTAGTTTACATCCTTAAGTAGCAACAGTTGCCTTGCTGACAGATGTTTGTTTCAGGAAGTACCTTTTACTGTATAAAAACTTGGTGGACAGACTGCTCAGGGTGGCCTTCCCTTTGTTTTTACCAGGAAGACAGATCTGGGCCAGTGAATAAACACTCCTCAATTCTAATTGGCTATGCCGTCTTGTATTTGCCACCGTTGTCCATAACATAACCATTTAATGATCAATAAGAATTGGCTTTTATTCTTTTAAATTTGACTTAATTTCCTATGTATTTTATAAATTAGGCCATTATAAAAAATTTGCTGTGGAGATTTTATTTCCCAATTACTTTCTTCCTTTCTAATTCTAGCTCTCTTGGTTTTGATTATTCTGCCTAGAATATTCTCATAGCACTTGTGTGCTAACTTTCTAGTCTTCATGTTAGGTCCCCCAACTTTCTCTGGTGCCCACTCCCTACCACCGTACCTTGGAGTTAAGGCAAAGATTTCTTCTCTTCCCCAAAGCTGGGGAAAACAAAAACACTTCCTTACCTTGTCTGTATTATCCTGCTTACTTTCCAGTCCAGAGGCTGCTCTGCTGAGTTCATTTGTAACTTTTAAAGATTGCCGAGCTTTCTGAGGGTTTCTAATGTCTCCTCAGCCTTTTCAGCTCTACATTGGGTTTCTGTTAGTCAAGTCAACAAGTCAATAAGCATGTGTTTTAAGTGCTTACTATATGCCAGGAACTGTGCTCAGTTCTGAAGATAAAAAGAAAGGCAACAATGCAGTCCCTGCCCTCAAGCAGCTTACATTCTAATGGAGAAGACAATAAGGAAATTAAAATTGTACTGTATCATTTAATAATTGATTATATTCTGTAACTAACCCTGTTTCCTATTTTGTCAAGCCCTGTTGTTCAGGCATCTCACTTATGTTTTATGCTTTGTGACCCTAATTCCGGCAGTTTGCCATTTTCTTCTTCAGAGAGCCACACAGCAAATGTCTGAGGAAGACGAGTTTTCCTGATTTGAGGTCTGTCACTCTATTTAACTGTATGACATAGCTACCTGAAACTTGTAGCAGGTCCCTTGGACCTGGCTGACTAACCAGGACAACATGTGACTTCTGTTTGGAGAGAGAGAGACAGAGGGGAGAGAGAGAGAGAGAGAGAGAGAGAGAGAGAGAGAGAGAGAGAGAGAGAGAGAGAGAGAGAGAGAGAGAGAGAGACAGAGAGAGAGAGAGAGTCAGAGATACAGAGAGAGATCTTCTGTCCTTGTTTCCCCTTGTGCTATTAGAGAAAGTTTGATCCCCTAGGTGGAGTTCAGACTGAAAGGTTCTGGTTTCCAAGTCAAGATTATAAGAAGCAGTTGAATCCCATAAAACAATTAACATTCTTTGATTGTAAGAGATCATCCACACCTGAAGGCCAACCCATTTTTACTAGCTGTAGTCAATTGTAACATTCCCAAGTTACCCAGAACTGTTTTCCTGTTTATCAGTAAAAAGGATCTTTTTCTTCTCCAGGGTGACACTGACCTTACTGAAGGAATCAGTCTAACTAGTTTTATTAATAGTTATATATATCAGTGTTAATAAAGTGATTCTGCTCAAAGAACTACCTCCATTTACTTTTATTGTATTTTACTTGCCATTGTTTTTGGAAGTCCTATTGAGATTTAAGAAAAGAGAACCTGGTTCTCCACACTCTCTTAGCAGAACTC
This sequence comes from Gymnobelideus leadbeateri, assembly GCA_011680675.1. Lineage (NCBI taxonomy): Eukaryota > Metazoa > Chordata > Mammalia > Diprotodontia > Petauridae > Gymnobelideus > Gymnobelideus leadbeateri. Next base: position 111,542 of record WOXC01000691.1, on the reverse strand, counting down.
CATCCTTTCTTTTGGGTGCCTCCAAGTGTAATTTTCCACTTGAAGGAAAGGCTTCCTCTAGAGAATTTTGACTGAAATGTAGCTTTTTTCTTGAAACAATTTTTTTCTGAGTCATAAGGTAAGAAAATTTATATTTTAGTCTTTCTGTATCTGTCTCAGGTTGTTCCAGGTTCAGTGTGATAATTTGGAAATAACTGGTCATATAAAGCTTGGGAAATCCCCCTTTGGAACATTTTTTTTTGCTTTTTTTTGGAGGGCAATTGGGGTTAAGTGACTTGCCCAAGGTCACAAGGCTAATTTTTGTGTTAAGGGCCTGAGGCCAGATTTAAGGATTTGAACTCAGGTACTCCTGACTCCAGGGCCAGTGCTCTATTCATTGCACCACCTAGCCACCCCCCCCTTTGGAACTTTTAAATTAATTTTTCAATGTTGGCTAAAACCCTTTCAATAGAGCTGACTCTCATATGCCTGGAGAGGGACTGATCCCTCTTTGGGGAAATCTTATACCTTTAATAACTTACTTTCTCTTTGGTGGGTTCCTGGGTTTCCCAGACAGGAGTTGTAAGACAGATAATGCTGGTACACAGGAGGGCTACTAGCACAGGTTCACTCTTGATCTGGTCAGACAGGAAGACAGCTTTGGACGGGTTAATAATCTCACTTTATTCTAGTCTAGTCTTCTCACAAGAGGGTTGCTGATAATGGGAGCACCAACTCCTACAGCATTCCCTATTTACCCTTCTAGCAGGGGCCAGTGAGAAGGGGGGTCAATTGAGACAGGCACTTGTACACTCCTCTAAATCCCCTCAAGTCTCAATGGAGTCCAGTTGAGGCAAATACAGATTTCCCTGCCCTCACCCAGCCTTGATAAGGGCTGATCAAGGCACACACAGTATTTCAGCTTGTGCGTTAAACCCTAAGGGTTCCCAACTCACTGACTAGTGCCCACCTGATTTATTGGGCAAGAGACAAAGAAAGTATATTGTCAGCAATAGCCTCCAGTTTTACATTATCTCATCCCTGTGTCTCACTGTGCAGTCACAGTGGATATTTATAATTTAAGCACAAATATTTGTTACTTATCATTATATTATGCTGAGTAAGCATGGTAAAAATGTTTTGAACCATAATCGTGAGTACTCATATCTAATATCTGGGACAAGAGATTGTTATGGCTATGGATCCTGGGAAATGAAACTTTACGAAAGAATAACAAAAATCCACTTTACACACATTAAAATCTACCTTACTTGAACCTTAGAGTATTTTATTTCCTCTGGAGTAGGCTCTTGGCCTTAGGCTAAGAAAGTGTTTCTCAATCTTAAAAATCAAGAAGGATACTTTACATTAAAGCATAGGGAAGGGGTGGCTAAGTCATGCAGTGAGTAGAACACCGGCCCTGGAGTCAGAAGGACCTGAGTTCGGATCCAACCTCAGACACTTAACACACACACACACACACACACACACACACACACACACACACAAACACAAACAAACAAAACCCTAGCCATGTGACCTTGGGCAAGTTACTTAACCCCAATTGCCCTCCAAAAAAAAAAAAAGCATAAGGAAGCTCTTCTTCCCAGTTGTGCAAAAAGGATGCAGGCAAAATATAGCCATTACAAGTGTATTTGTTTTTCTGTGTCTATAGCATGGTCTCTGGAGACATCTTGTGACCAAACTGCTATTAGCAATATCTTCTTCTCTCTCCTCTCCTTCCCTCCCCTCCCTTCTTCATTCCCTTCATAGAAAGAGAGATGGTCTCTAGGTCTTGCCATAATACTGTCCTCTGTTAATTCATAAACTGGGTTCTGTGACAAAAGGACTGAATCTACTGGCAGCCACACCTACACTGTGGGAGTATGGTACTGAAGACCCAGTCATTGAAAGCAAAGATCAATAGGGGAATTCTTCATATTCCCAGTAGCTTTTGCTTGTACCAAAAGCACCAACATATTTGAATAACCCTAGTTTTTTCCTTAGCCATTAACTGACTACCAGTTCTGGTCCTTAAATTTTCATTTTTAAAAATTTTTTTCACCTTTTAAAATTTTTTTTCTTTTTAAACTTTTTTTTATTCCCTCCCACTCATCCCCCCCCACCTGGTCCATTTCCTATTTGATCCTGTCCCTCTTCTATAGTGGGTACTTCCAACCTCCCCTCCCCCTAAGGATGCCCTCCCATCCATCATCCCTCCTCTCATCTCCCTTCCCCCTATTCTGCTGCAGGTTGAGATATCCCATTTAGTATTAATGAGAATGTGGTTTTGCCTTTTTGCCTTCCTATTCTTCCCCTCCCTTGCAACCACTTCCCCTTGCTGCTTCTACATGAGATCGTTTACCCTACCCTGTCTCTCCCCATCTCCTCTTGCCACTTTCCTCTCTCATCTCATAATTTCACCCCTTGAGTATCCTCCCTTCCCAACAAATTCAACCTATGCTCTCTATCCATATATAACTGTAAACATAGGTACACACATTCACACATGTATTCATATGGCCATACACCCTTCGTCCATTATTTTCATACTGAGAAAGATTTCATCAGTCACAGTTATTGTTTTCCCATATAGGAATGTAAATAGTTCAACTTTGATAAGTTCCTTTTGATTTCTTTTCCCTGATTACCTTCTCAGGCATCTCTTGCTTCTTGCGTCTGGATGTCAAATTTTCTATTCAACTCTGGTTTTTCCTCAAGAATGCTTGAAAGTCCTCTATTCCACTGAATGACCATATTTTCCCCTGAAACAAAATACTCAGTTTTGCTGGGTAGGTGACCCTTGGGTTCATTCGCAGCTCTTTTGCCCTCTGGAATATCATATTCCATGCCCTTCGATCCCTCAGTGTAGAAGCTGCCGGGTCCTGGGCTATTCTGATTGTGTTTCCACAATATTGAAATTGTTTCTTCCTGGCTGCTTGTAGTATTTTCTCCTTGATCTGGGGATTCTGGAACCTGGCTATAATATTCCTGGGAGTTGTCTTTTTGGGATCTTTTTCAGGAGGTGATTGGTGGATTCTTTCAGCCTCTATTTTGCCCTCTGGATATAAAACATCAGGGCAGTTTTCCTTGAGAATTTCTTGAAGGGTGATTTCTAGGTTCTTTCTTTGATCATGGCTTTTGGGTAGACCAATAATTTTTAAATTGTCTCCCCTGGATCTATTTTCCAGGTCAGTGGTTTTTCCCATGAGATGTTTCACATTGCCTTCTATTCTTTCATTTGTTTGGATCTGCTTAACAGCATCTTGATTTCTTATAGAGTCATTAGCTTCCATTTGTTCCAGTCTAACTCTGAAGGAATGAATCTCCTCAGTGAACTTTTGAGATTCTTTTTCCATCTGGCAAATTTGACTTTTTAAGGCATTCTTCTCCTCATTGCCCTTTTGGGCCTCCTTTGACATTTGAGTTAGTCTATTTTTTTTTTTTTGCTTTTTAGGAGGGCAATTGGGGTTAAGTAACTTGCCCAAGGTCACACGGCTAGGTTTTTGTTTGTGTTTGCATTAAGTGTCTGAGGTCGGATCCGAACTCAGGTCTTTCTGACTCCAGGGCCAACGCTCTACTCACTGCGCCACCTAGCCGCCCTGAGTTAGTCTATTTTTTAAGGTGCTGTTTTCCTCAGTCACATTGTTGACCCTCATTTCATACTTTTCCTGCATCCTTCTCATTTCTCTTCCCAATTTTTCCTCCACTTCTCTTATTTGATTTTTAAAGTCCTTCATAAGGTCCTCTATGGCCTGCAACCCGCTCATGTTTTCCCCTGGGGCTTTTGGAGCAGGACTTCTGACCTCACAGTCCTCCTGTTCCATGCTTCGATCCTCTTTGCCCCCAAAGTAGGAGTCTAAGGTTGCATTTTTCTGTTTAATTTGTTTCCTTTGCCTTGGCATGTTGCCACTTAATTACTTGACTTTTGGGCTTGTTGCCACAGTATGGCCTGGCACCAGATGGGAACTTTCGTCCCGAACATGTGGGGGCGGACAACTTCTGTTTCTGGCAAGCTGGAAACCCACCCACGACCTCCACCCCAGATCACAATCCAGATCCAGGGAGGTTAAAGCAAGAGCAATTTCCCCCCAAGACTGATTGCTGGATCTCCCTACAGTTTGCAGGCCAGGAGCTGGAGCTGCCTCTGAAAACTACAAAATGGCGTGTCTCCTCAGTGGCTTCTAGCCCCCAGGGGAGGAAGCTGATGCGTTCCCCAAATACTGGTCCCAAAGTCCATAGGGCACTAACCTCTCACTTTGTCCTAGGCATGTCTGTGTTGATAATTCTGGAATCCCCACAGCTGCTGGTGTTCTGGGGTCCCTCCAGCCAGCTGCTGGCCCTACCGCCCTGGTGCTAAAACCTCGACTCAAGCAGACCTGTGCTCGGCTCCCTGCGCGCTGGTGCTGAGCTGGTCCTTCCTGTAGGGCTGCTGGGCTGTCCTCAGTGGGAGGTTAGCTTCTCTGTGTCATTCTGTGGGTGCTGGGGCTCCAGAAGTTGTTCAGAGTCCCCTTTTACATAGTTTGGAGGTAGTCTGGGGGGAGTGTGGCTTGGACGCACGGTTTCTACTTTGCCATCTTGGCTCCACCCCTGGTCCTTAAATTTTAAAACACTGTGAATAGTCAAAAGGGATTCCTACTGGGGAATCCTGAACTTTGATTAGATCTGGGTACCCAGTGTGTGGCAAGACTGTTTGGCTAAAAAACCATATGGCCCCTCTGGAAGGACTACTGAATAAATTAATTATTAAAATCTAAAATTATTTCAAACATTATTAAAATTTAATAAATTAATTATTAAAATTATTAAAATCTCACTCTCAGATACCATATCTCTATTAGTCACCCAAGTATCTAAATCAGATTTTCCCAGGTGTGCTTGGAAGTCAGATAATTCCCATGTTTGGGCAAAGCAAGAGAGGATGAGGAGCCTGACAAACAGAATTTATCATTAGCTTTCTAAATGAGGAAGGGTAGTGGAGATATAACTGGGTGACTTCTAACTTCCTAATGGAGCTCTCTTTCAAAGTTGTATTTAAGGACAAGGAAGGATAATCAGTTAATTTTGGCTTACTAAGTGCTTTATATATATAATGTATATATATATATATATACACATTTTTTTTTTTTGCTTTTTGGAGGGCAATTGGGGTTAAGTAACTTGCCCAAGGTCACACAGCTAGTTTTTTTTTTTTTTTTTGGTTTGTTTGTGCATTAAGTGTCTGAGGCCGGATCCGAACTCAGGTCCTTCTGACTCCAGGGCTGACGCTCTACTCTATATACTACTATATATATACATACATACTAAGAGACAGGAACTCTAAGTGCTGAGGATACAGAGAAAAGCAAAAAACAGCTCCTTTTCTCAAGGAGCATACATTTTAATGGAGGAGAAAAAACACAAGTGATTAAGTACCTACAAGATATATACAGAATAGGTGAAAAGTAATCTAAGGGGAAGACACTGGGGTAGGCATGAGGCACTGGGAAAGGTCTGCTGAAGGTGAGATTTTAGCGGACTTTTGAAGGAAGCCAAGGGAATGAAGAGGCAGAGTATTGCAGGTACGGGAACAGCCATGGCTGAGGAACAAAATCAGGAGATGCCTGTTGGATGAACTATAAGTAGGTCAGCATAGTTGGATCGCAAAGTGTATATAGGGAAGTAAAGTGCAAGAAAGCTAGAAATCTAGGTCAATCTGTACAGAACTTCAAATGTCAAACAATGGACATCAATATTAGACCTTAGAGGTAATAGGGAGCCACTGGAGCTCATTGTGGAGGGGACTAAATAGACAAAAGGGTTAGTGACTTACTCAATGTGGCACAACTTGGTGGAATAATACAGAGGTGAAATTATGACTGGATAGCCAGGAAGTGCATTGCTTTCCCCCTACATCCCCTCTTCCTGGGTAAAGATTTTAATCCTCAGTACTAGTGTTGCAACGTCTAAGATCCCATGGCTATCAAACTCTTCTTCTGGGAAGATTTGCCAAGTCACTGACACACTAACTGTTCTGGTGACTTATAATCCAGGATATGCAGGAGAGGAGGAATTTGGGAATTGGGGGAAAAATAAGTTATCCACTGAGGCAGAAGTCATTTTTCATCCCCATGCCCTTTATCCTAAAATCAAATGTAGTCCTCCCTAGACCTTATCCTTTCCAGTTCTTCTTTTATATTGTGCCCTCTAAATCCTCCATTACAATAAACAAGTTCTCCTCAATTCTATATTTCTTCTTCTATTCCTTTCATCTTCCTTTCATCAATATATTTCTCCTGAAGACACCACATTTTTGGCACTTCTCTCCAAGGATGGGGTGCTTCTTCTCTCATACTCCCTGAGAAAGAGGAGCTGGAGGAAGAGTTGATATATCATTTCTTATCTGTGTTTCAGATTTTCTTTCTGTAAGCATCACTCGGTGTCCACCTCTCCTTTAAAATTTACTCAATTTTGTCCATTGCTTGGTTGCTGTTCTCTCGAAAATTTCTGGTGGTCATTCTTAATCTTCCCCCAATAAATTCAGTAACCTGACTCACAGACATCTTCTCCACTCCTACTTCTGTATCCTTTGGACAATCTCTATCTTCTCAGTTTCTCACCCTACTCAAATCCCATGGCCTCCTGGACTTTTTACCCTCATAAGAAGTGATCATTCCATTATTGCTCTTATTCCCTTGTTTCCCACCTCACCTAGATTTGCCTCCATTGATAGAATTCCTAGATATGGAACTGCATTGACTGTAGCCAGAAAGTTGCAAATCAAACCTAGCAAGGAGAGAAAAACTAAGCATATTCTGAGTGCTTAGCCCTAGGCTCAGTGTCTGCCCTTGGGAACTTTCCCAAGACATATGTGTATGCCTAGCCCCAACTATTACCAACTTGAGAAGGCTTGACCAGTAAGCAATGACCATTCCAGTAGTGCTTAGACAGTAGAAGTTTATTGTAAAAGAAACCAGGGGGAAGGAACATATTTCCCAGAGAGAATGTTCATGTGAGGAAAATGGCTCCAAATTCAGGGGGAAAGAACTTGATAGACCCTGGTAGATGCCAAATATTTCATCTCTTCTGACACCAAATGCAGCAATTTGTCTCTGTTCTTGAAGTCCTTCAGACAGTAAGAAAATTATAGGAGAAGCTTATCTCATGAGAAAATTTAGTACAGGTGACTACCATCTTTTTCCCCTGGTCATGAACTGAGGGTTTTGGAAGGTCTGATCTTCTGTCACAGGACCCTCTTCCACTCTTCCCTCCTCTCTGCTCCTGTCCAACTCCTTAAGATACCACCTACTCCTTAAGCTAATAACAGGACCTGCTGAGGTTGAGAAAAGTATAGGAGCAGGAATCAGGGCATGTACGCACATCTCAAAGATTTAGAATAGTAAGTCTAGATAGACCTCAGAAAATAGAATATCACAACTGGAAAGGACCTTAGAATGTAAAAGCCAGATGAGCCCCTGGGGAGCATCTAGTCCAATCCCTTCAGTTTACAGAGGAGGAAACTGAGGCCCAGAGAGAAGTCTTTGGGAACTTGTCCTAAGTCATACAGCCAAAAAGGGGTAGGGTTTTAATTATAACCTAGGCTTCTTGATCCTTATTTCCGAGCTCTTTGCATTCTCAGTCCTTGACTGACTCATGATGTGTCCTTTTCCCACATGTTCAATATTCAACTGTGTAAAGAGATTATATCTGGGAGAGGAGGAGTCTTTATTTTTGACCATTTGTGACTTTCAGTATCTTCTTTGTTATTCTATTTCTTTCTTTCTCACCTGCTCAGTATCCTAAATCTCAAACTTTCATATCTTATTGGAATTATTGTAGATAGAGGATGACATTATCGCTTCAAGTGATCCTGGAGCTAGGTCCCCTTTTGCTAGATAATAGATTCAGAGCTGAAAAGGATCTTAGAGGCCATTGAGTCCAGTCTTGTCATTTCACAGACCAGGAAAGTGATGGACAGAGAGTTGACGTGATTTACCCAGGGTTATGTATTTAGTAAGTGTCTTGAGGCAAGAGTTGAACCAAGGTCTTCATGACTCCACATCTAGTGCTCTAGTTCTGAGGGACTAGAATTCATTGTTCTCTATTCTAGGATTCAGTGTTCAGTAAATTCTAGAATTCCCCTTTCCCAGAACAATTCTTTGAAATCTCAATTAATCAAATCAGAAGGCAGCTCTTACCTGTTTGGAAAAACGGTCTGCTTTCTGAAAGTTTCATCAATTAGCATTAAGATCAGATCCACATATTAATGCATCTGAAAGGAAGAACCATGTCTGAGACTAGGTGGCATCAAAGAGGCTTAGAAGGTCTTGGGGATAGTGGTGAAGGAAGTGAGGGGGTTAAAACAGCAAGTGGTTAATTGTGGGAATTGAGTGAACCACATTGACTCCTTCTTATGACTCTCTTCTGGAGCTAGTTCAGTTCCCTGTCTTTTCTGTTATGGGTATAGGCCAATTTCTGTCTTGTAAGAAAACTTTATTCAATTGTGGGAATTGGGAGAAAACTTTACTGCATTGTTTGAACCTAGTCCTGTGTGGCTGGGAAGCTGGATCACTTTTACCTGCTGCTTAAAGACCTAGGTTATGCTGACCAGAAACTCAGATCCAAACATAGATGCAAAGAATTTTCTCATAATCATACATCTCAAGCAACCCATATATTTTCTCTGAAAACTGGCCCCATATTGAACAATCAGTTATTGTTTCCAAGTTCTTTTGATTATATACTGACACTTGTGGGGAGTAGGATACCTCATTTCTGGTTTCAGGGAAATGTACCTGTTCATTCTCCCCCTCCCTACTTGAAAGATCCCTAATCTTTCTTCCAATTAGAAATAAAAGTACCTAATTTTGTATCCTGGTTAATTGTTTTCTTATAATTAATTGGTCTTATTTGATTAATTGGGTCTAGCTCCAAGCTAAGGAAAGGGTCTGGTCCTGATGTTTTAGGCAATTGGTGTGCATTGCTTGATAAACTGGTATGCTTGGAAACTTGAGCCCTTGTTTCCTCAGTGGATTTATCTTTCACTTGCCACAGGGAGGAGCAGTGTTCCACCTAGTTCTCCAACTGAAAGTGGTTAGAAAGTCATCTTCCAGTGTATTGGATATAAGGGCTCTGAAGAGAACATAATCTGACACTGTTTAGCCATTTTTCAGACCTATGTTTTTCATTAGAGACAGCCTGGCTTCATGTTGTTGGTCAGGTCTCAGGACAGAACATTATTTATGCACCCCAAACCCAATTTTTCACTCACTTCATTCATCAATTAGTGAGTCATTCATTCTTCTTTGAAAAAAGTATGATATTAGGGACCATGAGATGACCCAATACTAGAAATCAGTGAACCCTGGAACACAGTGGACTTCGTTCAGCTCAATAGGCCTAAGAAAAATGGTGTACCTGGGTTAAGACTTTCCAAGGAATCTCCAGAAGGCTAAGGGAAGAGTCACAGAGCATCTGATTTTTTTAAAATTATTTTTACATGCAAGCCCCACTTAGTTCTTAGCCTCTTCATAGCCAGTCCATGGGACTAGGGACAGAAGTTAACAGATTTATTTTTAATTAATTAATTTATTTATTTTTAATTCTTGCTATGAAATCTTTAAAATTCCAGTGCAACAATGACACAAGAGCCAATAAATGTCCTGGGTAACTTGGCCACTTAGAAATGGAAAGGAAAGACTATGCCAGTAGGGGTGGGGAACTTGTGGCCTCCAGGTCACATGTGGCCCTCTAGGTCCTCAAGTTTGGCTCTTTGACTGAATCCAAACTTCACAGAGCAAATCCCTCTACATCCTCAGGTTCGACCCTTTGACTGAGCTGCACTTGAGGACCTAGAGGGCCACAAGTGGCCTCAAGGCCCCAGGTTTCCCCATGCCTGCTATGGAAAGGAGATACTTACTGACAAGATCTGCTTTCAGTTTATCCCTTAAGTTCAGTAAGCATGCACTGACTGCTGAGCAAAGCTGAAATACAAACAGAGGCATGTGTGTGATCCCATTTCCTGAGGGAAAGTATGGCCACTATGTTTACCTGACTCAGAGGTCATGTCCAAGAGGGCCTACAGAATGAAGCTCAGAGTTCAGAGGAACCTTAGGGACCATCTTATCCCACTCCCTCATTTTTTTTTTTCAGAGATGAGAAGAGGCTTGTTCAAATTCACACAGCAAGCCAGGGCCAGACAGCTTAAGCTAGAACTGTGGGCTGGGAATCCTACTCTGGGCCTCTTTGCACTACCCAGAACTCACTCTAAAGAAGGGCTGGGGGGCATTTTCGTGTGTAAACTTACTTCTTTTTCTACCAGTGGGGGGACCACAGCATTCAGAACACTTCTAAATACATTCAGTATAGTCTTGAATAGGCTGGAAGAAAAAAGACCATGAGGATAGAATACAATCAAACACTTTCTTGTGGAATATGAAGAAGATCCCTTCTGTCCACAGACTAGAGTTTCCTGTCTTAGAGGGAAACTCAACTAAGCAGGCCCCAAAGAACTGCCACATGGCCAAAGGGGTGTCACAAGGCTCCAGTGAAATAATTGGTGTAAAGCACTTTGCAAACTATAAAGTGCTATGAAATATCAGTTATTATTGTTAATATTATTATTACTGTCATTAGCCTATAGTTACCAGGCCTCTAGTCTGATGATTGTTTCTTTCCCTGAGCCTTCTACTACATTCCTGCTGAGCTCAAAAATTATTCATAGACTAATAAAAGGGAGTGCTGATAAATGTTTAAAAACTGGACTAGGGGTAGAGGTGGTGGTATCTGGAGGGCAGGCATGTATGCTTACATGCTTTTAAGTTTAATCTGTATTATTAACATTTGATTAAGTCTAAGACAATCAACAAAACTATAAATCAAGCCCTTATTTCTATCAATTGCCAATTTCTGAGATGCAAATGCTCATACTGAAAATTTAACAATCAGCTCTCGATTCTCAGTTAGAATCGACTCTAGCAGATCCCTACCTATGATTATGTAAAGACTGACTAACTCAGCCAGAAAAACATGATCTAGAACTAAATGTGTATGCTCATATAGAGAGTCTATCTTACAGAACAGAACAAGAAATCTTGATCTATAGGGATATTCTTTCATTGGATCTATTGCTGGAAAGGACATTGGTCCTTTAGTAATCTAGTCTATGCCTTCATTTTGCAGATGAGGAAATTGAGTCTCAATAGCTCATTCAAGGTCATATAGCTAGTAAGTAGGAGCACTAGGATTTGGAAATTGGTCCTCTGGCTCTGATACAGTGATTTCTTTTTCTTTCTAGTCTATCATGCTGCTTCCAACAGAAAGTATTGTGGGAGTGAGAGTCATGCATATCAGGAGAGGGATGGGTTGAGCATCATATTTCCATCCTGAACAGTCAGAAGAGAAAGATTGTCCTGTGACTTTCCAACTCCAGCCCCAGGTTCCTACATAGGTTTCATCCTTTCATTTGTATATTTAATAAACATTTATTAAATACCTACTGTGTACAGAGTGTGGTGCTAGGCACTGAGGGAGATGCAAAAGTCCCTGTTCTCATGGAGTTCAGAATCAAATAGGATGTGACTCTTATTATATATCCTATAAGAAGGCATAGAAGAGAAGTTGATGCTTGGATAATAACAATCTCTTAAGTTCTTACAGTATTGTACATTTATGAGGTCTTTTAAAAATCCTTACAACAGCAACAAAAATCCTTACAACAGCTCTCTGAGGTAAATTAGGAAGTAATTATTCTATTCTCCAAAGTTACCTATGATCCTTTAATGGCCATTAGATATAGTAATTAATTTAGCTTAATTAGATTCAATTAATAATTAGATCTCTTTAGTTAGATCTTCTCTTTAATACTGTCTTCTCTGTCTCAGTTTTCTTGATACTACTCTCTCCCCTGGTTCTTCTGCTACCTGTCTGACCTCTCCTCAGTCTCCTTTGCTGGATCTTTATCCAGGGTCCTCACCACTGACCATTAGTGTCTCTCAGGGATCAATTCTAAGCCCCTTTCTTTTCTCTCTACACTATCTCATTTGGTGATATCAGTTCCCATGGATTTAATTTGTTTCATTTGAAAATTAAGATAAACTGAGGCACAAAGTTCCAAACATGTCCAATTTATTGGTAAGGCTAGCAATTACTAATAAAAGGGGTCTCTCAGTCAGCCAAAAGATCATAAGATGTCTTGGTAGACTTCATATAGTTTTGTAGAGTACAGGAGAACAATCAGGAAGCATCACATATGTAGAACGCTGTGGTTGTTTACAATCTCAAGTATTATAGATGATGAAAACAACATGATTGCCTAGATATTTTGGACTAGCAACAACTCCTCCTTCCATTCTGCTGACAGGAAAGGTTGGCTAGAGCCCATTGCTCATTAGTTGAAAAGAAATAACAGACTTTTGGGCATCCACCTGAATTCTATAAGGCTTGTTAGTAGAGGATCAGATCTTTACTTGTCCATGAGCATGCAAGAATGTGTAAATATAATAATTTCCTTTCAATTAAAGTGGTTTATAGGGAAGTTTATATTTTAAACTTAACTCAGAAGAAAAATAGACAACTGGACTCCTGAACTTCTGAACTGAACTCAGAGACAAACTAACATGGCCTAGGCAGTCACAGAACAGAATCAATTACAGAATGGAATCAAATATAAAATACTAAGTCAATATTTGATTTTCTCAAATTATCATCTCTATGAAGATGATTCTCAGATCTGTGTGTCTAGCCCTAACCTTACTCCTGACCTACACTTTCACATCTCCAGATACCTGTTTCATAGACATCTTAAACTCAATATGACCAAAACTGAACTCATCATCCTTTGACTCTCCCCTCCTCCTCGATGGCACTGCCATCCTCTCAGTCCCCCACCAAAGCACACAACCAAGGAACTGCATCCTTCACTCTCTAGTCTCTCTCACTTCTTATATCCAAGGCAGTTGTCAAGTTCTGACGTTTCTATCTTTGAATATACTCTTTTCTCTCCTTTAACATTGCTACCACCCTGAAGCAGGCCCTCATTACTTCATGCTTAGCTTATTGTAATAACTTGCTGATTGGTCTCCCTGCCCCAAGTCTCTCCTTCCAGTCCATTTTCCATTCAGCTATCAAATTAATCTTCCTAAAGTGCGATTCAATCATGTCAGCCTCCTCTCCACTTAATAAACTCCAGTGGTTACTACCTCCAGGTAATAAGACACATAATTATAAAATATGAACTCCTCTATTTAACCTCTAAAACTTGTCTCTCTTTCTAGTCTTCTTACACCTTATACCGCCCCCCCCCCCCACACGCACATGACACTCCATCTCCAGATTCCAGGCATTTTTACAATTGTCCCCCATGCCTAGAATGTTCTCCTTTCTCATCTTTATCTCCTGGCTTCCTTTAAATATCAGGTAAAGTCCTACCTTTAAAAAAAGTCCATCACAGTCCTCTTTAAACATAGTGCCTTCCTTCTGAGACTACTCCAAATGTGTCTGGTATATATCTTATTTGTAAATAGTTGTTTTGTTGTCTCTCCCATGATTAGACTGTGAACTCCTTGAGAGCAGGGACTATGTCTTTACTTTCTCTCTATCCTTAGTGCCAGACATAGAGTAGGAGATTAATAAATGCTTATTGAATGAGAAACTGAAATTCTGAAATGCAAAGTCATTTGCTGGCTCTCCAATTTAGAGGGGGTAGTGCTGTAACTAGAATCCGGGTTTTCTGACTCCTAGAATGCCTAGTTTCCTACAAAAGTCAGTTCAAAACCACCTGTTACCCAAGAGCTTTCCTGGTACCGTACCTTCCCCTCATTGTTCCCCAACTACTAATGCCTTCCTCCACCAAATTACCTTGTATTTGTTTTGTGTATACTTAGATTTGCTCATGTATTTCCCTATGCAGGGAGGATATGAAACTCTTTGATGTCTGGTTTTATATCTCTGGTGCCCATAAAGAATTGTTGTTGCTCTCTTCTTCCATAGCCAGTGCCCATCACAAGTTGTTTTGGCAAGGGAGACACCAAAAGTGGGTGAGCAGCCCTGAAAGAGCTCAAAAGCCCTCACACCAGAGGTTCTACTCCTTGAACACTCACACCCCACCCTACTCAAGTAGGCACTTCATAAATGCCTGGTGATTGATAGCTTTCTCTGTTAACACAGATCTTTTTAACATACATACACATATACACACATATATACATATATACATGTGTATATATACATATATATCTTTTATAAAATATAATTTAGGATATAGATATCATACATATGACATAGATAGATAGATATCATATAACTCATATGAAATAGTTATAATTATCCCTCACCCAAGACCTCACAATGACTTTCAGTCCTCTCTGGATAGAAACATCTCACATGGATCTCCATCCTAGCACTGAAGCCCCTTATCTCTGGCTCTTGTCCCTTTTTGCTGTTGTTATTGTTGTTGTGGGAGATAATGGGGTTAAGTGATTTCCCCAGGGTCACACAGCTAGTGAGTGTCTGAGGTCAGATTTGAACTCAGGTCCTCCTGATTCCAGGACTAGTGCTCAATCCACTGTGCCACCTTTTTTTAATCACTCCTTTCTTTGTAAGAAAATAAATCTTGGGGCAGCTAGGTGGCACAGTGAGTAGAGCGCTGGCCCTGGAGTCAGAAGGACCTGAGTTTGGATCCGGCCTCAGACACTTAACGCACACACAAACAAAAACCTAGCCGTGTGACCTTGGGCAAGTTACTTAATCCCAATTGCCCACCAAAAAGCAAAAAAGAATTAATAATAATAAAAAAAATCTTTCTCTGATCCCTAACCTGCAAATAACTAACTTTTAATAGTCTTATTTACAAAACTACCTTTCTCAAATCCATCACTTCATCAGTGCACCTCTTACTGGAAACCTTCCTTAACTAAGGTAGGAGAAGCCCATATCTCCAATTAAATTTTGAACCTTGTGTAGATTAAATGGTGCAATAAGGATATGAACCCAGGCCCCTTGTCACCCAGGATAGTTCTCCAACCTTCATTTGACAGAAGGCTAAATTGGACTAAAAGAATGGAAACAAATTACCATCCCCACCAAGTATGGGAATTGGCTGCTCACAATGAATACGACAAAGCTCTTTGATGACTCACGTAGTTTTGACTTGTAATTTAACCAAGTTAGTGTTACAGTTCTGAACGACCAGGTAACCATCTCCATTTTCATCCATCTCTGCTCCAATTTGAAATTTGTTGTTCATTTCTATTGTGAAGCTAATATTTCCAAGGAAATTTCTAAAGAAAGAAGATATAGTTTGGAGAGATAGAACTCCATTATTTATAGAAATTTATCATGGGAGTAAAATCAGAAAGCAGAATTAACTAAACACTCCTACCCCCCAAACCCAACCAAGGAATGCAGCAGTAACACAGCTCCTCTCTTTAGACCACTATTGAGATTTTTCTTTGCCAGTACCTCATGCTTTCCAAAGCACTTTGAAACCTACATAACCTATTTTCTTCAGCCTATTGCCCCCTATATCTCTCTGTCTCTGTCTCTGTCTCACTCTCTCTGTCTCTGGCTCACTCTGTCTCTGTCACTCTATCTCTATTCTCTTCTCTCCTCCTCTTCCACCCCCCTCCTCCTCCTCCTACCACTCCTCTCTCTCTCTCTCTCTCTCTCTCTCTCTCTCTCTCTCTCTCTCTCTCTCTCACTTTTCCTCCCTCTATCTTTGTCTCTCTCTTTCTCTCTCCTCCCTTTCTGTCTCCCTGTTTCTCTCAATTTCTGTCATTTTTTGTCCATCCACCTTTCTCTCTTCTCTTCTTTCTCTTTCTTCCCCCTCTCCTTCTCCTTTTCTTTTCTCTTCTCTCTCGTGTTCTCTCTTTCCCCTCTCCCTCCCTTTTCCCCCTTTCTGTCTCTTTCCCTCTTCTCACTTTCTTTCTCTCTTTCTCTCTCTCTTGCTGTGTCTCTCTGTCTCTCTTTGTCTTTTTCTATCTGTCTATCATCTGTATTTTCAACTTATATTCTGGTTCTCTCATTGGTACCTATAAACATGACAAAAAAAATCCACTGGACCGCATCTATACCCACAAGCTATCTTACTCTATCTCTCCTCTCTTTATCAAGGAGTCAAAGTCCTTGAAAAGATTGTTTGAACTTGTCAACTCCACCTCCTTTTCTCTCATTTTCTTCTCAACCCTTTGTAATCTGGCTTTTGACCTAAATGCTCCACTGAAACTTCCTCCTCTTCTACATTCATACAGCTACTACTCTAATTGAGGCCAATAGAATTTCTCACCTGAACTATTGAAGGAGTCTCCTACTGTCCTTCCCTTCTCTCTAATCCATTATTCACATAGCTGCCAAAAAGTTTTTTTTTGTAAAGCATGATTCTGACATCCTCAGACCATCACTTAAAAAATTCTTGTGGGTCCTTATTACTTCTAGGAGCTACTCAGCTACTTAAGACACCTTTCAACTTGACCTTTTTAGCCCTGGGATACATTACTCCCCTCCAGGTAGCCAATTTGCCCTTCTTCTTGGTCCTCATCCACAATACTACATCTCCCATCTTCAAGACTTTGCACTAACTGATTCAAATGTGAGAAAGGCATTTCCTTCTCATTTCCCTTTCTCAGATTTCCTAGTTTTCTTTAGAATCACCTTCTGCATGAAGACTTTCCTAATCGCACAGCTACTAATGCCCTCCCCCCAAGTCATATCTAAATTATATATGGTTTTCTATACAAGTCTCCATTTGCTAGACTCTAAGCTCCTTGAGTTCAATGATCATTTTTGCTTTTGTCTTGGTGTCCCTTGCATCTAGTCCAGGACCTGACACACAGTAGATGCTTTATAAATACTTGTTGGTTTATTGATTGGACTCCATTAAAAAAGATGAGAATGAAATTATATGATAATAAAAATTATTATATAATAGTAAAAAAGATTCACACTTATCTACTGTTTTATAATTTACAAAGTATTTTCTTCACATCTGTCAAGAAACATCAGAATCATGAATAGCTGGCTTACTTTTGCTGGTACATCATTCATTTCAGTGAATAGAGATTTTAAACTTATAAAGATCACTCACATATTTGCTTCCACATCCAAGACTGTAGGGAATGTTGCTGACAGTTGATGTTTGTCTTCATTTTGTATAATATTACCATAAAAGATTTGGGCTTCTAAAACTTTAATTCTAAACAGAGAAGTCACATTATAGTACAGAGGTCAATAATTCACACTCTCCACAGGCCTAACCCTATCCAAAATAAACCACTCCCATATTTTAGTTCTCTATTTTAGCAAGGGAGAATGAGAGAAGAAAGGATGTTGTCAACTAAAGACCCCAAAGATTCTGAACCTTGACATCAATTCTGAGCCCTAGCACTGATTCTGAACCTTGACATTGGTCCTCAGGTGATTCTCGATTCCAGCTTGGCAGTCTAGCATCTAATCTGTAGGATTCTGGTAGGGTTGACCTGACCTAATTAAAAGGTTCAATTGGCAACATCCCTCCCAATTCATTGTAGTCACTCACCTTGAACCATGAAGGTGAGACCAGGCAAATATAAAGATTAGCTTAGCAATATACTGTACTCGGAGGCAGGGGAATGGCATGTGATTTCTTTGCTTATTTGGTCAAGTGACTTGCTCCAGTGCACCCAATGTGTTAGTAATTGAGCCAAGACTGGAACTCAAGGCTTTTTACTTCTATTTCTAGATTTGTTCCTCTACAAAGAGTTGCCTTTTATTTTAAGAGTTTATTGGAGATGGGGGGAAATCATCAAAAAGACATTTTTATTTTCCCACCTTCGGGAACTATCACGTTTTTATTGCCACTGAATCAGTCATGTATTCATAAAGTACTTATGATGGTCCTAGCTGCTTGCAAGGCACTGCAAGTGATTCAAGGCCAGGAAAGCCATCATCCTGGATTTTATGACACTAATAGTGTAGGTAAGGAGAGAAAACTCATGTCCAGGAAATAATAATAATTACAGAGTAGGACCTTTAGTGTTCTAATGTCCAGTTCAGTTTCCATATGAAATTCTGCACAGGACAGTGGAAGCTCAGGTGGGATGGAATCATCTTTGAGGTTAGACTATTGATTCAGTAAGAATATCAATAAATTATGACAGGTCTATGGTTCTTGGACAGGGGGCTGAACTCTATCAGGATAAGATCTGAGAGAAGGGGGAGGTTTCAGCAGAACATTAAAGGAAATGAGAAAATCAAATTAGCTCTGTATTGGGTTTACAATTGGTCCTATTTTGTAACTGATTCTATTCTTTAACTCTATTGTGCATAATTACCTAAGCCCTTTTCTCTGTCTCTGAGTGAAGAAGCTCATGAATTCAAAAGTTCAGTCTTCCTGTCTCAGTTAAATGCAAAAGTTCAATTTTCCTATCAATCACTTTTAATTAAAGGAAAACTGAGTAAATACAAAAGTCAATCACTTTTAATTGAAGAAAAACTCTGATTTAATTTAATTTAATTAATTTAATCAAATTTAATTTAAAAGTCAGTAGTCTCATAAAAGACTTTAATTCAAAGGGAATTGTTACCTCAGCATCAGTTATCCTGCAAATCGCTTCATCTCAAGGAAAATTATTATCTTCTGTATCATTAATTAGCCTGGTTCAGTTCCAGGACATCTGTTGCTAACTCTATTGGCATAGTGCCATTCCAGGAAATATGTTGTCTCTAGCTGGTTTTGTATAATTAGAGGAAATTTGATACCTACCATTAGTTATTCCTGCAAGATCCAGGTGGACAATATCAGTTAACAGTATCAAGATGGGAAGAAGAGTTGTTACTGGTCCACATTTCAGACTTTAAACCAATCATATTATCCCTGCCCCCACAATTCTGTCAGTCTTTTAACCAATCATATTTGCCCCCAACTATCAACTTCTGGTCTTTGTTCTATGTTTATAAAAAGGCACTGTCTCTTTTCTTAGAGATCTTACTCTGGGCGTTTCCAAGGGAATAATATTATATTGCGGATGAAGCATGTTGAATATTTTTTTTTGTTTTTTGTTTTTTTGCAAGGCAATTGGGGTTTAGTGACTTGCCCAGGGTCACACAGCTAGCAAGTGTCAAGTGTGTCTGAAGCCTGATTTGAACACAGGTCCTCCCAACTCTAGGGCCAGTGCTCTATCCATGGGTATTTTTCTTTTGATTGTTTTTAACCAAAATTTCTTCTCTGCCCTCACATGAAGCTCCAAAACACATACCTAGCACTTCTCCAGGTCAACTTAATCCTCCAGAACTATAAATACTTTCTTTGGAGAACAAAGATGTTAACTTTACCCTCCCACCTACAGTCTTCCCTGCCTTCCCCTGCATTTGTCCTTCCCCTTCTCTCAAAGTCCCTGCTTTAAGCTGCGCTATCCTCCCACCCAATACCCCTGCCTCCTGACTTAACCTATACAATCTAGAATACTTGTCACTGGACTGGGGTATTGGATTCCCACATTTGGGTCTGAGACTGGAAAATTAGTAAAGTGAACTTACGAAGCAAAGTCCAGGCCAAAAAATTGGGCATCCACTCCTGCATATGAATTTCCAATAGTGTGCAAGGCCTTCAAGATGTTGAGTTTCTTAAGATTTCTGGGAGTATTTGTCTTCAACAGCTGGCTGTATAAACCTGTAAATAGTTTCAAGGAATCAGTGAGTCCTAGGTTTAACTCTTGCTTATAGAAGAATAGTCTAGCATAGAGACAAAAGAACTAGGTCTAGAGTTAGTGGACCTGAGTTTAAACCCAGCTTCATTTCCTGCTACCTATATGGTCTCAGACAAATTTGATGCCTTCTCTGGGCTTCAGATTTCTCATCTGGAAAGGATTGAACTAAATTATCTCCCTCAGAGCTCTTAAGCCTATGATCCCATAAAAATATGAATAAGTTGGCCTACTTCATTAATGGAAGAATGGTGGCCTACAAGTCGAGCTGAGCAATGATGGATTGATCTCTGATCTCTCCAAATCTTCTAAAACTCAACCACCACAGCACCCTTAAATCTGATTTCCAGGTCTCTTCCTACCCTAAATCCTATGTTCATTTTGTTCCAACTAATGTAAATCTATTCTTTCAGTTGAAGTATAACTCTTTCCCCTCTGAAATGCAAATGGACTTGGCTGGGATCCTACTTGAGAATGACATTCTTCAAGTTTTTTGCTGCACAAAGGAAATAGACTTCAAAGTGGGAGTAGATTAGGAAAGGAAAGAGGGTTTGCAAATTCTAAGAATTGTCGAGTGCTAGTCATTTCTTGTCCTCTGCTATGCTATTTTCTGATGTTTGTCCAAATATCCTTCCCATATCTGGTATGAATCAATGCCACTATGGTAAATCTCTAACTCTTCTTCCTTTGAGGCCCAGCTCATGGGACACCTCCTCCATGAAGCCTTTTTTAATTGCCCTCAGATGAAAATGGTCTCTTACTACTCAGTTTCCTAAATCCTTTGTCTATAGTTCTCCTTTGACCTGTCACATTCTGCTTTTACACTATTTATTTGTGTATTTGTAAGCATAAGAGGACTGGGGAAATGACCATGCTGTGAAGATCTTTAAATGTCAACAGAGGATTTCATATTTGATCTTGGGGGGCATGGTCCTTCTATAAATGAAGCAGGGGCTGTCTTGTTGTTCATTTTTGTAACACCAGCACTGAGCACATGGCTTGATACATAATAGGTACTCAATAGATGTTAGTGGCAGTACTTTTTGTGGCATTGGAAAAACTGAAACAACTGATACCTATTTTGAAGGAGGTAACTGCATGGGACAGTGGATAGCACACCTGGCCTGAAGTGAATAAGATTTACCTTTCTTAGTTCAAATCCAGCCCTAACTACCCACTAGCTGTTTGACCCTGGACAAGTCAGTTCACCCTGTCTACCCAAGTTTCCTGATTTATAAAATGAGCTGGAGAAGGAAATGACAAACCAGTCTAGTATCTCTGTCAAGATAACCCAAAATGGGGTCAATTGGACATGACTGAACAAAAATGGGGGGGAGGGATGTATAAACATATTTTAGTGCATTTTGTAATGTAATATAATTGTCATAAAATTAATATGACTAATGCAAGCATCCTCTTGATTTCTCTGCTATCTTTGTCACCTTCTCCTTGTTATCCTTACCTCTCTGGGTTTTCCTGACATTTGCTCTCTCCTGATTCTCCTCCTACCTATCTGACTGCTCTCTCTCTGTTTTCTTTGCTGATTTTCATCCAGATCATGCTCACTAATCATTTGTGCCCTGGCGGCTCTGACTTGGATTTCCTAGATCCCTCTCTACTATCTTGCTTAGTGATCTCATCAATTTGTATAACTCATCATCTCTGAGAGTCTGACTCCCAGGTCTATATAGCCAGTCCTTGGCTATCTCTTGGCCTCCAGGCTTATATTACCAACTATCTTTTGGATACCTCCTCCACCACAGAAAGTGCTACAACAAATCTATGTCACTCTCCTACTCAATAAACTTCATCAGCTCCCTATTACCTCCAAGATCAAATATAAGATCCTCCTTTTGCCATTTAAAACCCTTCACAACCTAGCTAGCACCTTCCCACCTTTCCAGTCTTCTTTGTGCTTCTCTCTCTTCCATGTACTCTACAATGTCACTCGTGGTGACATGAGCCTTCTTGCTGTTCCTGAAATGTGATACTCCATTTCCTTACATCCTGGCTTCTCTCGGGCTGTCTTCTACTCCTTATATTATCTCCCTCTCTACGATCACCTATTGGCTTCCTTGACTTCCTTCAAAATTCGACTCAACTCTGCCTTTTGTAGGTGCATGTCATCTCCTCCATTAGAATATACATTTTACAAGGGCATTCATATCCCCAAGACCTACCATAATGCCACACGATTGTAAGCTCTTACTAAAAAATAAAGAAAATCAAAGTAACAACATTATTAACTAATGACAAAACAATCTAAACTGGACATTGCCAAATTATACCGACTAAGCTTATCTTCAAATAGGAACAATGAGAATATAACTACCTCCTTTCTTTCAGAGATGGAAGTGATCCTAAGAGTAGGAGATATTAAAATATAATGTTGGACTTGCTTATGTATCAGCTAGTTTTGTCAAACTGTTTCCTCTCTACTTAAATTTTTGTCATTAGGGTGGTTTTTGGGAGACAGAGTGAACTGTATTGGGAAATACAGGTGATATTAATACAACAAAAGAATTATGTTGAATTGTTAACTCAGGACCATAGCCAGAGTCTATTGTTTATTTTTGGGTGGCTCTATTTTATAAATCATTATAGATGGAAAGGGGGACATTCACATCCCTCTACTGCTCCTATAGCCTTAAGGCAATGAGGCAAGGAGAGGCCAATGGTTCAGACTTAGTAGAAATAGGGGACTAGAATTGAAGATGCTCCTTGATATGAAGAAAGATAAGAACTCAAAGTACAAAATCTATTCTTCAAAGAACTCCCAGATGTATGAAGTATTGGGAGAATGACCAGAATCCCTGTAATCTACAAATTTCACAAGGAAAGACTTGGGTCATTAGGCTGAAACAGAAATCAGCCCCAAGAAATGAACAGACTATGTTGTCTTGCAGTTACATTTACTGAACAAAGGTCTCACTTTGTCAAGTGGTGGTGATGAAATGGTGACTCT
Organism: Gymnobelideus leadbeateri; assembly: GCA_011680675.1. NCBI lineage: Eukaryota > Metazoa > Chordata > Mammalia > Diprotodontia > Petauridae > Gymnobelideus > Gymnobelideus leadbeateri. Next base: position 88,943 of record WOXC01000691.1, on the reverse strand, counting down.
TCTAGGTAGCTAGGTGGCATAGTGGATAGAGCACCAGACCTGAATTCTGGAAGATTCCTTTTCCTGAATTCAAATCTGATTTCAGATACTTACTAGCTGTGTGATCCTGGGTAAGTCATTTAATCCCTGTTTGCCTCAGTTTCCTTATCTGTAAAATGAGCTGGAGAAGGAAATGGCAGACAATTCCAGTATCTTCACCAAGATAACCCCAAATGGGATCACTAAGAGTCAGACATGACTGAATAGCAATAATGTCTAATCCAGGGGTGGGGAACCTGTGGCCTCAAGGCCACATGTGGCCTTCTAGGTCCTTGGAAGTAGCCTTTTGACTGAGTCCAAGTTTTACAGAACAAATCCTTTTATTAAGGGGATTTGTTCTTTGAAGTCTGGATTCAATCTAAGCTATTATAGCAGCAGCATAGATAGAGATACAGAAAGCATTTTAAAAGGCATCTGGAAAATGGGTTTAGAGTTGATGGGGACCCTCTTGGACATCTAACCAATACTTCCTTTTATAGATGAGGTGGGTTGGTGGCACAGTAGATAAAGTTCTAGGCCTGGAGGTAGGAAGGCCTCAGTTCAAATCTGGCTTCAGACACCAATTAGTTGTGTGACCCTGAGCAAGGCACTTAATTTGTTTGACTCAGTTTCCTCATCTATAGAATGGAGATACTAATAGCATTTACCTCCCAGGATTATTTGAGGTAATTGAGGATTGAGGTAAGTGAGGATTAATTGAGATAATCATTTTAAAGTGCTTAGTATAGTACCTGGCACACAGTAAGGGCTATATGAACCCTGGCTATTATAAATGAGAAAACTGACTGGCCTATTGCTTAAAGTCTTGGGATCTAGGTATTTGATTCCACAAGCAGGGCTCTTTCCTCTGTATCACATTATCTCTGTAAGTCAGTCTCCTCATTTGGGGGGGTAGTGAGGGGAAGTAACTTATTAAAGATCTATATGTAAGTAGTAGACTCAAGAAATGAATTGACTTCCCAATTACTTTCTTTCCCCTCTATATCCTGTCATCGCAAATTGGTAGACATTCTATTAGCATTTCTAATTCAACCACCTTGCTCTACCCCTCCCTGTCCCTCTCAAAATTCTTATGAGTTTTGGGGTTTTGGAGAACAGGTTTCAAATCCCCACCCACTCCACACAAAATCATACATGTCTTTTACCACTACCAGTCTTCCTTCCAGTGATCTTATTTTTTTCCACTTCTGGTCAGAGATCACCTGAAAACAGCTGGGACTGGGTCAGGTGGTAACTTACTGGTGGCTGTTTCTTCGAGTAAGCTTGCCTGTGCTGATGCTTCAGCCTGAACAGGTGCTTTTGCATGTGGGTGAGTCAGGATCAGATTATGTCTTCTTGGGTGGGCTGAGCTCTGTGTGAACAGTCCATAGAAGAGAACAAGTCCCCAAATCTTAAGCATTTTTCTTCCTGATATAGAAATAACTAATTAAAAACATTTAAAAACATTTTCCCCAAATTAAAATATGAAGTAAATATGAGATTTCCCCTCTAGACTTGCTTGTAATGGTCAGGATATTCTAAATAATTTCACGATTCTTTCCATTCAAAGGCAGATTTAAATAATAAAATTAATGTGAATGAAGAAGAAAAGAAATTTAACCCCCTACCCTACTCACTCCCCCTACAACACACACACACACACACACACACACACACACACACACACATGCACACATGCCATAGACAAAGACTCCAGCACAAGAAAGTTTTTTGGTTAAGGGTCCTACAGGGTATGTTTGAAAGAAGATGAGGTGACATTTGATACTCATTGGTTTGGTCCGAACCACAAATACCACATTTCTTAGTATAAACTGTGAGAAAAGTCCCTTATTTTGTCTCTCCTAAATCCATATATGCAGATGTGCAGTCCTTGACACATTGTAAGCACTTAAGGAATTTCATTCTTCTCTCCCTCCTTTCCTACCTTCCTTCCTTTCTTCTTTTTCAGCTTGTATAAAACCTCTGATATACAGCATAGTGTAGCAGATAGCAAGCCAAACTTGAAGCCAGGAAAACCTTATTCTGGCTATGCAAACCCTAGGTAAGTCATTCAGTCTTTCGGTATTATCCTTCACCTCACTGTTTATCAATGAACTCATGGACCCAGTCCCGCCACAGATGTTCCAAGCTAGAATTCCACATTTCGATCCCGGGTCATCCCAACTCTGAGGCCGGCGCTCTTACTCACTGCGCCACCTAGCCACCCCTAAATGTACCAGTTTTACAGCTTATCCCTAGCACAAAACTCTTCCTTGTCTCCAAATATCCTTTCACTAATATACCATCTCTGAACTGAGGATGAGATGAGAACAGAATGTTAAACCTGAAAGAAACCTGAAGTTCTGTCTCGTTCTAGTACCATCTTTTTATTTTACAAGAAAGAAACTGAGGACCAGAGAGGGGGAGGAACTTGACTTGGATGATTCTCTGTAATTTTTAAAGCACTAATATTGGTCAAACAAGCCAGTCAGTTGGTCAACAATCACTTGTTAAATACCTACCATGAGCAAGGCATTACATTAAGGGATGAGGATACAAAACGGGTAAAAAACAGCCCCTGGGAGCGGCTAGGTGGCGCAGTGAGTAAGAGCGCCAGCCTCGGAGTTGGGATGGCCCGAGATCAAATCCGGCCTCAGAAAATGAGCACCCACGAGTAAATAATGACTAGCCGTGTAACCTTGAGCAAGTTACTTAACCCCAATTGCTTTAAAAAACAAAAACAAAAACAAAAAAAAAACAAAAACAGCCCCTGTCCTCAAGGAGCTTGCAAATATACATTGAAAGCAAATGTACATTTCCTCAGAAATTTATAAACCGTGTTTGCTTTTAAAATAGTCTTACTAAAATTGGTCATGAACCAAAAAGAAAAATCCTATAGGAGACACTCCTGATTTAGTCTAACATTCCAACCTGTAGGGATTTGAGGGAGAGAGGTTTTTAAAGAGCCCCGGGATTTTAGTAACAAAGAGGCTTCCTGCCTTAGCCCATGGTACCCTAAGGGTAAGCTCTTCCAAGGAGGGTAGGGCTGGGTTGATGGGTCTCACCTGGATCTCAGCAGGAATCCAAGCTCTCCTTCTTTGTCTCCTCCTGTCAACCTCTGTGCAGGAGGGGCCCTTTTATAGCAAGAACAGTCAGAGGAAGCAGGAAACTCAGAATCTGAAGACATATTTCAAGAAAATGGCACAAAATATTGTATTTATAGTGTCTCTTAGCATCTTCCAAAGTCAATAGTCACAGATTGTTCTTCCGGGGAGGCCAGGAAAGTCAAAAGGGAGACAAATGAGACAGGAGGAATTTTCATCCTGTCACTCAATACTTGAAGCTTTCTTTGATAAACAGGTCTGAACTGAGGGACCCCTATTGTATCTGGGTTTCATGGAACCAGGAAGATCTGACTTGTGATGTGAATCACGGCATCATAGAAGTTGAGATCAGGAAGGGACCTTTGTAGCCTAAAACATAATAGAAACCAATCAGTCACCATTCTAATATACCTGACAACTGGTCATCCAACTTCTACTGAAAGACCTCCAAGGAAGGACAACCTACCATACTTTGGAGGCAACTCATTTAGTTTTTTTATATATCTAATTGTTAGGAGGGAAATTTTGGTGGCACACTGGATAGAGTCCTGGGTCCAAAGTCAAGAATTCTTGACTCATTTTTCTGAGTTCAAATCTGACCTCAAACACTTACTAGCTGTGTGACCTTGCTTCAGTTCCCTCGTCTATAAAATGAACTAGAAAAGAAATGGCAAGCCACTCTGGTATCTTTGCCAAGAAAACCTAAAATGCAGTCATGGAGAGTCAGACACAATAGAACAAAAAAACCAAAAATTGTTAAGAGTCCCGCCCCCCAAATCCAAATCTGCCTCTTTGCAGTTTCTACCCATTATATTCTGCCTTATGGACCAAAGAGAAAAGTCTGGTCCCTCTTCCAAATGACAGTCCTTCAAAGACTTGAAGATAGTGATCGTGTTCTCCCACCCTGAATCTTCTCTTTACTATGATATTCTTATCTGGCTCTTTCAATCAGTCTTTATATGACATGGTTCCTTCATTGTGCCAATTGCTTGCCATTCATCATTTGGAACTTTCTTAAACTATAATACTCAGATCTTAATACAATACTGATATTATTATTAAGAGTTAATATTAAAATATTTAAAGTTAATATTACTTAAAACAACACTAACACTTAACACAGTACAGATGAGATCCGATGAAGCAAGAGTACAGAGGGCATATTACCTCCTTATTCATGAAAACTAGGACTCTCTTAATGCAATGCAAAACTTCATCTGCTCTTTTGGCTAACATCAAATTGCTGAATCATATTGACCCTGGAGTTCACTAGACCCTTAGATCTTTTTTTAACAACAACTCCTAACTAGTTATATTCTTTCATTTGGTTTAAAGTTGTCGGGGTTTTGTTTTGTGTTTTGGTACCCAAATGTAATTCTTTTTTAAAAGCAATTAGGGTTAAGTAACTTGCTCAAGGTTACACGGCTAGTCATTATTTATGTGTGGGTGCTCATTTTCTGAGTCTGGATTCGATCTCGGGTCATCCCAACTCCGAGGGGCGCTCTTACTCACTGCGCCACCTAGCCGCCCCCAAATATAATTCTTTACATTCATTTCTACTGAATTTCATTAAATTCAGTCCAATGCATTGGTATTCCAAGACGTTTTTGGATGCTAATTCTCCCATCCACTGTGTTAGCTATCCCTCCCAGCTTTGGGTCATCTGCAAATCTGATAAACTGAACATCTATACCTTTATCCAAGTCACTGATTAAAAATGCAAAACAGCAGAGACCTGAGAATCCCTAAGATGCTCCACTGGAGATTTTCTTTGACATTGATATTATACTATTAATTATTATCCTTTAAATCCAGGCATCTGAGTCTGAATCTCTCCATTTGTATTATTATCTAGATGATATCTCTCCATCTTCTCAAAGTGAATACTTGGAGTGAGTACATGAGATGTTTTATCAAAAGTTTAGTTAAAATATAAATAAAATACATATACAATGTTCTGGGGCAGCTAGGGGGCACAGTGAATAGAGAAACAGCCTTGGATTCAGGAGGACCTGAGTGAGCCATGTTACCTTGGGCAACTCACTTAACTCCTATTGCCCTACCTTCACCCCTCTAAAAAGCAGAAAAAGAAAAAGTCAGCCAAGAGGACCTGAGTTCAAATCCAGCCTCAGATACTTATCACTTACTAACCGTGTGACCGTGGGCCAGTAACTTAACCCCAATTGCCCTGTCTTCCCCCCTCCAAAGAGCAAAAAAAAAACCCCAAAAACAAAAAACATCAAACAAACCCATATACAATATTATCCCTTGATCCACCACTTTAGTAATACTGTCAAGAAAAAAAAAGGAAATAAGGTGAAATAAGATTAGACTGGAATGACACATTCTACATGAAGTCAGGATAATTATTTGGAAGCACCTCTTATCTATTAAGATTTCTCATGAATCATCTTTTTAATGATTCATTTGAGAATTTTCCCAGAAAGAAATGTCAGGTTCCCTGGCTTCTGGTTTTTAGACCATTCTATTCCTTTTTTGAAAATTACAGAGGGAGGGGAGGCTAGGTAGCACCAGCAAATAGAGTTAGGTAGCAAACAGAGCACCAGGGCTGGAGTCAGGAGGACCTGACTTCAAATCCAGCCTCAGATACATATCACTTACTAACTATGTGACCTTGGGACAGTCACTTGACCCCAATTGCTCTGCCTTCTTCCAAAAAGCAAAAAAAAGTACAGAGGGAAAAACACAATTAACAACCCTTACTGGGAGCGGGAATGGGATGAACAGAAGCAGAAATATTACACTGTTCTTATTGGCCACAATGCAGTGGGGCCAAGATGGCACAGTAGCAGGGAGAAGTACCTCCAGGTTCTACCAACACAATTCTTTCACAAAGATCTAGAAAATACACCAGACTGAGTCCTGATTGGGAATCGAAGAAAAAAAATCACAGTGAGTCATGTTTCTGGCCCAGGTCAGTATAAGAAGGCAGATGGAAAAGTCTGTGGACACTGAGGATGGGATCTAGCCAAGGACATCTATCCCATGCAGAGCATTCCAGAAGAAGGAAGCTAAAATAGAACTGAGACTATGCACCAGAGCAAGAAGATGACTAGATGGTACAGTGGATAAAATTTTAAGTCTAGAGTCAAGAAGAACTGAATTCAAATCCAACCTCATACACTTGCTATTTGTGTGGCTCTAAGAAAGTCACTGAAACCCTCTCTGCCTCAGTTTCCTCATATGTAAAATGAGGATAATGATGGCACCTACCTCCTAGGGCTGTCATGAGGATCAAATGAGATAATGATTATGTTGTGCTTATTATAGTGTCTGGTACATTAGCTATTATTATTAAGAAGAGGCACTAGAATCATGATGAAAAATGCTATTCATCTCCAGAGAAAGAACTGATGGAGTCTGAATGCTGCTCAAAGCATACTTTAAAGGAAACTTTATTTTTCCTGGTTTTTTTTTGGGGGGGGGGAAGGGGTTCTGTGTTTTCTTTCACAACTTGACTAATATGTAAATATGTTTTGCATGACTACATATATATATATATATAAAACCCATATCAAATTTCTTGCCTTCTCAATGAAGTAGGAGGAGAGGGAGGGAGAGAATTTAGAACTGGAAAAAAAATTTTTTTAAAAAGAATTTTAAAAGTTTTTACATGTAATTGGAAAAAAATGGAAGATATTACATGATATACCTTCTTTAAAAAAAAAAGGTCCTAGACCCATACAGGAGAACCTTAACCTTGTGAAAGTGCTGAAACATTTGCAATTAGCAGCTCTATCATTCACTGCCTGCTTCTGAGTCTAAGGCGCAGGGTGGAGAAAGGAGGAAGCCTCAGTTTAGAGGTGGCATTACAGGACAAGGAGTGTTTTCAGCCCTAGACTGTGTACTGGGTAGAATACAAGTTCAGGGTAGGCGGAGCCAAGATGGCGGAGTAGAAACAGCACATCCAAACCACTCTTCCCCCAGATTACCTCCAAACTATGTAAAAGGGGACTCTGAACAACTTCTGGAGCCCCAGCACCCACAGAATGACACAGAGAAGCTAACCTCCCACCGAGGACAGCCCAGCTGCCCTGCAGGAAGGACCACCACAGCGCTGGCAGCACAGTGCAAAGTGCATGGGGAGCCGAGCACAGGTCTGCCTGAGTCACAGTATTACCCCAGGGCGGCAAGGCCAGCAGCAGGCTGGAGGGACCTCAGAACACCAGCAGCTGTGGCGATTCCAGAATTATCAACATAGACATGCCTAGGACAAAGTGAGAGGTTAGTGCCCTATGGACTTTGGGACCAGTATTTGGGGAATGCGTCAGCTTCCTACCCTGGGGGCTAGAAGCCGCTGAGGAGACAAGCCATTTTGTAGTTTTCAGAGGCTCCAGCACCTGGCCTGCGAACTGTAGGGAGATCCAGTGATCAGTCTTGGGGGGTAATCACTCTTGCTTTAACCTCCCTGGATCTGGATTGTGATCTGGGGTGGAGGTCGTGGGTGGGTTTCTAGCTTGCCAGAAATGGAAGTTGCCCCCCACACATTCAGGACAAAATTCCTCTATCTGGCCTTAAAGCCATACTGTGGCAACAAGCCCAAAGGTCAAGTAATTAAGTGGCAACATGCCAAGGCAAAGGAAACAAATTAAACAGAAAATTGCAACCCTAGACTCCTACTTTGGGGGCAAAGAGGGTCAAAGCATAGGGGAAGAGGACTGTGAGGTCAGAAGTCCTGCTCCAAAAGCCCCAGGGGAAAACATGAGCAGGTTGCAGGCCATAGAGGACCTTAAGAAGGACTTTAAAAATCAAATAAGAGAAGTGGAGGAAAAATTGGAAAGAGAAATGAGAAGGATGCAGGAAAAATATGAAATGAGGGTCAACAGCCTGACTGAGGAAAACAACACCTTAAAAAATAGACTAACTCAAATGGCAAAGGAGGCCCAAAAGGGCAATGAGGAGAAGAATGCCTTAAAAAGTCGAATTTGCCAGATGGAAAAAAATCTCAAAAGTTCACTGAGGAGATTCATTCCTTCAGAGTTAGACTGGAGCAAATGGAAGCTAATGACTTTATGAGAAATCAAGATGCTGTTAAGCAGATCCAAACAAATGAAAGATTAGAAGGCAATGTGAAATACCTCATGGGAAAAACCACTGACCTGTAAAATAGATCCAGGAGAGACAATTTAAAAATTATTGAACTACCTGAAAGCCATGATCAAAGAAAGAACCTAGAAATCATCCTTCAAGAAATTCTCAAGGAAAACTGCCCTGATGTTTTATATCCAGAGGGCAAAATAGAGGTTGAAAGAATCCACCAATCACCTCCTGAAAAAGATCCCAAAAAGAAAACTCCCAGGAATAAATATTATAGCCAGGTTCCAGAATCCCCAGATCAAGGAGAAAATACTACAAGCAGCCAGGAAGAAACAATTTCAATACTGTGGAAACACAATCAGAATAGCACAGGACTCGGCAGCTTCTACACTGAGGGATCGAAGGGCATGGAATATGATATTCCAGAGGGCAAAAGAGCTGGGACTGAACCCAAGGGTTACCTACCCAGCAAAACTGAGTATCATGTTTCAGGGGAAAATATAGTCATTCAGTGGAATAGAGGACTTTCAAGCATTCTTGAGGAAAAAACCAGAGTTGAATAGAAAATCTGACATCCAGACACAAGAAGCAAGAGATGTCTGAGAAGGTAATCAGGGAAAAGAAATCAAAAGGAACTTATCAAAGTTGAACTATTTACATTCCTATATGGAAAAATAATAACTGTGACTGATGAAACCTTTCTCAGTATGAAAATAATCGAAGAAGCGTGTGTGGCCATATGAATACATATGTGAATGTGTGTACCTATGTTTACAGTTATATATGGATAGAGGGCATAGGTTGAATTTGTTGGGAAGGGAGGATACTCAAGGGGTGAAATTATGAGATGAGAGAGGAATGTGGTAAGAGGAGATGGAGAGAGACAGGGTGGGGTAAACTATCTCATGTAGAAGAAGCAAGGGGAAGTGGCTGCATGGGAGGGGAAGAATAGGAAGGCAAAAATGTAAAACCACATACTCATTGAATTTGGTTCAGGGAGAGAATGACATACATACTAAATGGGATATCTCAACCTGCAGCAGAATAGGGGGAAGGGGGATGAGAGGAGGGATGATGGATGGGAGGGCATTCTTGGGGAGAGGTGAGGTTGGAAGTACCCCCTATAGAAGAGGGACAGGATCAAGTAGGGAATGGACCAGGTGGGGGGTGCGATGGTTGGGATAGAATTATAAGCAGCCTTGTACAATATATCTACTATAGTAATGTTTTGCATAGCTAGACATGTACAACATATACTGAATTACTTATCTTCCCAGAAGGAATGGGTGACAAGGGAGGAAGGGAATGGATTTGAAATTCGAGGTCTTAAAATTAAATGTTTCAAATATATATAAATACTATTATTAATCCTCGTTTGCTTGTAATGGGGAGATAAGATGTGCAGGCATTGGGGCACAGAGATTCACCTTCCTCTAATGGAAAAGTCGAAAGGGGTATGGGAGAAGATAAGGGAGAGGTCAGATTGGAGGAAGTGATATCATGTGGGACTGCTATTCTGGGAGGGTGGGTAGGGGAAAAAAAACGGGGGAAAAATTGTAACTCAAAATCTGGTGGAAATGAATGATGTAAAACAGAAGTTAATAAAGCATTTGTTTAAAACAAAAAGAATGCTTGAAAATCCTCTATTCCACTGAATGACCATATTTTCCCCTGAAACATGATACTCAGTTTTGCTAGTTAGGTGATTCTTGGTTTTAATCCCAGGTCCTTTGCCCTTCAGAATATCATATTCCAAGCCCTTCCATCCCTCAGCATAGAAGCTTCGAAGATCTAGTGCTATCCTGATTGCATTCGACAGTATTCAAATTGTTTCTTCCTGGCTGCTTGTAGTATTTTCTCCTTGACCTGGGAGTTCTGGAACCTGGCTATAATATTTATTCCTAGGAGTTTTCTTTTTGGGACCTTTTTCAGGAGGTTATTGGTGGATTCTTTCAACCTCTATTTTGCCCTCTGGATATAAAACATCAAGGCAATTTTCCTTGAGAATTTCTTGAAGGGTGATTTCTAGGTTCTTTCTTTGATCATGGCTTTAAGGTAGTCCAATAATTTTTAAATTGTCTCTCCTGGATCTATTTTACAGATCAGTGATTTTTCCCATGACATATTTCACATTGCCTTCTATTCTTTCATTTGTTTGGATCTGCTTAACAGCATCTTGATTTCTCATAAAGTCATTAGCTTCCATTTGCTCCAGTCTAATTCTGAAGTTATGATTCTCCTAAGTGAGCTTTTGAGATTCTTTTTCCATCTGGCAAATTCTCTTCATTGTCTTTTTGAACCTCTTTTGCCATTTGCATTAGTCTGTTTTTTAAGGTGTTGTTTTCCTCAGTCAGGCTGTTGACTATCATTTCCTAATTTTCTTGCATGTTTCTCATTTCATTTCCCAATTTTCCCCCCATTTCTCTTATCTGCTTCTTAAGGTTCTCTATGGCCTGTAACCAGCTTGTATTTTCATTTGGGGCTTTTGGTGCAGGAGTTCTGACCCCTCAGTCCTCCTCCTGTTCCATGCTTTGATCCTCTTTACCCCCAAATAGGAGTCTAATGTTGCATTTTTCTGTTTATTTTGTTTCCTTTGCCTAGGCATGTTGCCATTCAATTACCTGACCTTTGGGCTTGTTGCCACAGTAGAACTCTGCCAGCAGCCAGGGGAGCTTCTGTCCCAAACACTGGGGTTTTCTCAAGCGCTGGAGGTATTAGTTGGCTGTCCTCTCTTAATCCTCCACACCCTCTGGCAAGCTGGTCACACACCCCAAGACCTCCAACCCAGGCTGCAATCCATATCCAACAAGGTTAAAGCAAGAGCGATTACCTCCCCACACACACACTGATTGCTGGATTCATCTACAGTCTGTAGGCCAGGAACTGAAGCTACAGCATGGTGCTTGCTGTGCCTTGGCTAATCAGCAGCTTCTCACCCCCAGGAAAGAGGCCAACATGCTCTCCCAACCAGTCTGAAAATCTATACTGCACTGACTTCTCATTTTGTCCTAGGCATCTATGTGTTGATAATTCTGGAAATGCTATAGTTGCTGGTGTTCTGGTGTCCCTCCAGCTGGCTGCTAGTCTGGCCGCCCTGGGGCTAAATCCTCAGACTCATTTGGTCCTTGGCTCGGCTCCCAGAGTGCTGTGCTAGTCTCTCCCTGCTGGGACACTGGGCTGTCATCAGTGGGAGGTTGGCTTCTCTGTGTCATTTTGTGGGTTCTGTAGCTCTACAGGTTGTTCAGAGTTGTTTTTACATAGATTTGAAGTGGTGTGGGCCAGAGCTCCGAGGAAGTGCTGTTTCTATTCCTCCATCTTGGCTCTGCTCCCCCCCAACACAACAAATTTCTTGATTGGAACACTATACAACAAGGAAAATTCCCTGAAGTTTTAGAATGAGAGGATAAAAACAGAAATAGAAAAATATGATATGATATGATATGATATGATATGATATGATATGATATGATATGATAAAATAGAAAAAAATCACCAACCTGAAAGCAATCCCAATTTAAAAAACTCACAGGCACATCATAGGTAAGTTTCAAAGCACCCAGGTCAAGGAGAAAATACTATGAGCAACAAGAAAGAAATTTTAAATACTGTTAAGCTACTGTCAGGTTAACACAAGACTTAGCAGCTTCTGCATTAAAAGACCAAAGGTCAGGAGACAATATATTTGAAAGAGCAAATGAGCTGGGCTTGTGACAAAGAATAACTTAGCCAGCAAAACTTTTTGTTGTCCTGAGTAGAAAAAACTGGACATTTAATGAAGTAAAGCACTTGCAGTTATTTCTGAAGAAAAGATCAGAACTGAATGGAAAATTTGACCTACTAGACATAGGAGAAACATAAGAAGGCAAACATTAAATACCAGTTATAAAAGACATAATACGTTCAAAATCTTTACTTCTTATATAGGAAAATTGTTATCTGAAACTCTTAAGAACATTTCCATTTCTTGGGTAGTTTGAAAGAGCATATATAAGTAGAAGGTGTGGGCTTGGGATGATCCTAAAATAATAAAATTGAGTAGGGAGAGGTAAAATGGGGAGATTATTTCATATAAATAAGATGTGAATGGAAGAACTGTTACAATGAAGCCTGGAGGGGGTAGAAGGCTCATAGTGCTAGAACATTATTCTCATTAGAACTGGGTTAAAGTGAGAATAACATATACATCTAGGAGAATATAAAATATTAATTTTCAGAAAAGTAGGAAGGCAAGAAGATAGCATAAGGGAGAGACTTTTAGAAGGGTAGGTAAATTAAGAAAGAGGAGGGAAAGCCCTTTTGCATCCTGGGCCATCTCCACTCATCCTGATGAAAATCTGGCCACTGGACCTAGATGACTCTGGAGGAGAAAGTGAGGCTGGTGACCCTGCACAGCCGTCCCTCATTCAAATCAAAGCCAACTGCAAGTCATGTCACCATCTCCCTTACTCTATGGTCCTCTTCAAGAACAAAGGACAAAGGCAAAGAGGGTAAAGGGAGAGGATAAGGGAAGGATTGTGCGTTTTTTGTCTATACAAACTCCTTCTAACAGCCCTAATAATGAGAAAGATTTTAGGAGCTCCAAGTATCATTTTTACACATAAGGATGTAAACAGTTTAACTTTATTGAATCCTTTATGATTCCTCTTTCCTGTTTACCTTAATATGCTTCTTTTGAGTGTTGTATTTGAATGTTTTCTATTCAGCTTTGGTCTTTTCATTAGGAATGCTTGAAAGCCCTCTATTTCATTGATTTTCCATTTTTATCCTGAAGAATTATTCTCAGTTTTGCTGAGTAGGTAATTCTTGGTTGTAATCTTAGCTCTTTTGCCCTCTGCAATATCATATTCCAAATCCTCTGATCCTCTAATGAAGAAACTGCTAAATTTTCTGTCATGTGGCTTGCTGGTATTTAAATTGTTTCATTTTAGCTGCTTGCAGTATTTTCTCCTTGACAGGGAGGCTCTGGAATTTGGCTAATATTCCTGGGAATTTTCATTTTAGGATCTCTTTCAGGACGTGGGATAAGTGGATTCTTTTACTTTCTGTTTTACCCCATGGTTCTAGGATATCAGGGCAGTTTCTTTGATAATTTATTGAAAGATGATGTGTTGGCTCTTTTTTTGATCATGGCTTTCAGGTAATCCAATAATTCTTAGATTATCTCTCCTGGATTAATTTTCCAGGTCAATTATTTTTCCTATGAGATTTTTCACATTGTCTTCAATTTTTTTTATTCCTTTGGCTTTGTTTTATTGCTTCTTGATGTCTCATAAAGTCATTATCTTCCATTTAGCCAGTTCTAATTTTTTTTTTTTTTTGCTTTTTGGAGGGCAATGGGGTTAAGTAACTTGCCCAAGGTCACACGGCTAGGCTTTTGTTTATGTGTGTGTGTTAAGTGTCTGAGGCTGGCTCTGAACTCAGGCCCTTCTGACTCCAGGGCCGACGCTCTACTCACTGCGCCACCTGGCTGCCCCAGTTCTAATTTTTAAGGAATTATTTTCTTTAGTGAGCTTCTGCTTGTCCTTTTCCATTTGACCAGTTCTATTTTTAAGGAGTTCTTTTCTTCAGTGACTTTTGTATCTCTTTTTCCATTTGTCCAATTCTACTTTCTCTTTGTTGGATTGTTTTGTCTCTTTTAACACTTGACCTATTCTGTTTTTTAAAGTCTTTATTAACTTCAGTACTTTTTTTGTGCCTCTTTTACCAAGCTGTGGACTCATTTTCATGATTTTCTTGCATCACTCTCATTTCTCTTCCCAATGTTTTCCTCAACTTCTCTTACTTGATTTTTAAAATCCTTTTTGAGCTCTTCCATGGCCTGGGCTATTTCCTATATTCCTTTGAGGATTTAGATGTAGGAGTTCTGACTTTGTTGTTTTCTGAGTCTGTTTTTTTATTTCCCTGTCACCATTTTAACTTTCTATAGTCAGGATCATTTTCTGCTATTTGTTCATTTTCTAGCCTATTTCTTGACTATTTCTTTGTTCAAGTGGAGTTCTTCCTTTGGAGTGGAGGGGGCACTATCTCAAGCTTCAGGTTTTTTGTGCAGCTGTTTTTCAGAGGTAATTTTGAGGACCTACTGTAAGTTTTCCACTTTTCCAAGGTGATATGATCTAGGGAGAGTTATGTTTACTACTCTTCTGTATTATGCACTGGTCTGTGAGTGGCCACAATCACTCTTTTCCAGCCTGGAACTTTGAGCAGGGTCCCCATTCCTCTATAGTTATAGGCTCTGGTGTGTTAGTGCTCCTCCTCACGCTGGAATTGACACCAAGGACTGCAATCCAAATCCAAGTATAAGTAATGCAACAGAGTTCTACCTCTGGTGCCAGCAAAGTGACCCCCGTGAATCTCCTTCTGACCAGTTGTCTAACCCCCTTACCTTCTGTGGGATAAGAAGTATAAAAATGGCAGAAAAAGCAATAAAAATTGCTGCTGTTAATTCAGTCACCCCTGAGCTCTCCTTCTAGTTTGCTAGGGCCTGGTCTGTGCTGGTGTGGCCTGTACTGGTATGGCCTGCACTAGACTGTGTTCCACTCTCACCCAGTTGAAATAGACCTTTTCTGCTAACCTTCTAAGTAGTCTTGCCTGGAAAATTATCTTCCTCTGTTGTTTTTTTGTGTGTTTTGACACTATAGAATTTGTGTAGAGTCATTATTTAAAGGGATTTCTAAGGGTTTGGGGAAAATCTCAGGTGAGTTATTGCCTTTATTACACCATCCTGGCTCTTTCCCTAGGATTTTTTCTTAAAATGATAGGAAACATCTACCAAAAACCATCAGCAAACACTATTTATACTGGAAATAAGCTAGAAGCCTTCCCAATAAGATCAAGAGTGAAACGGGGGTGGTGGTGGTGGTAGAGCCAAGATGGTGGAAAGGAAGCAGTAACTTCTCTAAGCTCCTCCGTGAATCCCATCACTAAACCTTAAAAAGTGAATCTGAATGGATTCTGGAGTGACAGAATCCACTGGGAGATGGAGTGTGGCAAAATAGAGCCCAGGAAAGTGCCCAGTGTATCTGGACAGGGGGAACATGGAGCAATTGGGGTCTGTACCCCACTCTCAAGTCTATCGGACTTGAGAGCAGGCAAGCAGACTACACCAGAGAGAGAAGCCCCAGAGAACCGACTTACCCATCCCAAAGACAAATTGCAATCATCTCACCAGCATCTCGCCAGGGGACAGGAAGAAGCATTGAAGCCAGGTAAGAGAGGGCTCGGGGCCCCCAGCAGAGACAGCAGCTTCTCCTGGGACTATCAGCCCCCAGCCTGGAAGTTTAGAAACTGCCTGCCTGTTTATGCATGGGCTAGAATGGTAAAGAAAACTCTAGCTGCTCAGATCCCTCCTTCATGAAGTAGAAAACCCAAAGATAAGTGGACCACTAAGAGTGAAATCCTAAGATAGTGGAAATAGGCTTAGGCTTGGGAGTCATCGACGAGGGGTGTAACTGAGGCAGCAAGGAGTCTGAAGAGAAGAGGGGAAGGGGTCCCAACAAGTCCCACTTCACCTGACCAGCAAAAGCCTTCCCCAGCTGTAGCCCAGGGATACAGAGGCAGAAATCTGAAGTGGCAAGACCACCCCTCCTCCACAGATTAATCTGTGCACAGCAGTATACCTCCCTGAGACTTCTGCTTTAGCCTTAAAATAGACACCCAAAGGCATTCAAAGTCAACAACCAGGCCCTTAGAAATTAGGAAATAGGAAATCACAATGGGAAGAAAAGAAGCTGAGAAGGAGAAGGGGAAGGCAAGAAAATCGATCTGAGCTTGTTATGTAGGTCAAGAACAACCAAATACACAGGACAATTTGGACTCTTTACCCACACCTGAGACAACAGAAGAAAATATGAACTTGTCTCAAGCCCAAAGAGCATTTTTGGAGAAGCTTAAGAAAGATTTTAAAGGCCAAATCAGGGAAGCAGTGACCAAATCAGAAAAAAAGTTTCACTGAAGAAAACAAATTCTTAAAAAGCAAAATTAGTGAACTAATTGGAGAAAATACCTCCCTAAAAAGGACCTTCAAAAATTAACTGAAGACTATAATGTGCTAAAAATTAGAATCAGTCAAATTGAAACTCAGAACTCTATAATGCACCAAGAGTCAATCAAACAAAACAGGAAGATTGAAAAACGGGAAGACAGTATAAAATATCTCACTGGAAAAACAACTGACCTAGAGAACAGACCCAGGAGAGAGAACTTTAGAATTATTGGTCTACCAGAAAACCATGATGAAAAATGCAGCCTAGACAACATCCTCCAAGAGATTGTCAAAGAAAACTGTCCTGAAGTCCTGGAATCAGAAGATAAAATAGTTATCGAAAGAATCCACTGGACTCCTCCTGAAAGAGATCCCAAATTGAAAACTCCAAGAAATATAGTAGCCAAATTCCAGAATTACAAGATTAAGGGAAAAAATTCTGCAAACAGCCAAAAGGAAAAAAATCAAATATCGAAGAACTACAGTTAGGATCACAGAGGACCTAGCAGCTTCTACAGTAAAAGATCAGAAGGATTGGAATTTGATATTTTGTAGGGCAAGAGAGTTAGGACTACAACCAAGGATTAAGAACCCAGCAAAGCCTAAAAACTGCCTTTCTGCAACGAATTGTGAGGTTTTTATGCCCTAGTACATGGTCTATTTTTGAGTATGTACCATGTACCACTGAGAAGAAAGTAAGTTCCTTTTTAACCCCATTCAATTTTCTCCAGAGATCTATCATATCTAGTCTCTCTAAAATTCTATTCGCCTCCTTAACTTCTTTCTTGTTGATTTTGAGGTTAGATTTATCAAGTTCAGAGAGGGGGAGATTAAGGTCCCCCACTAGTATAGTTTAGCTATCTATTTCTTTCTCTAATTCCTTTAAGTTCTCCTCTAGGAATCTGGATGCTCTACCACTTGGTGCATATATGTTAAGTAATGATATTGCTTCATTCTCAATGGTGCCTTTTTCAGGATTTAGTTTCCTTCCTTATCTTGTTTAATTAGATCTATTTTTGCTTTTTCTTTATCTGAGATAAGTATTGCTACCCCTGCTTTTTTTACTTTAGCTGAGGCATAATAAAATTATACTCCAGACTTTTATCTTTACCCTGTGGGTATCCCTTTGTTTCAGATGTGTTTCTTGTAGACAGCATATTGTAGGATTATGGTTTTTAATCCATTCTGCTATCTGCCTCTGTTTTATGGGAGAGTTCATCCCATTCACATTCACAGTGATGATGACTATCTGTCTCTTCCCCTCCATCCTATTCCCTCCCCTGCTTATGTATTTGTTTCTTCCTTCTCCCTTCTCCTCCTTAAAGTTTTCCCTTTTGACCACCCCCTCCCTCAGTGTTCCCACCTGGTGACCCCCCTTCTTTATCTACCCTCTCCCCTTACTACTATTTCCCTCCTCTCTAATCCCCCCTTTAATCTCCTCCTTTTTATCCCCCCTTACCCTCCTACTGCCTATAGGACACAATAAATTTTTATAACTATCAGAGGTTGTTACTCCCCATTTGACACCAAACAAATGAGAGTAAATTTCCAGTAGTGCTTCTCTCCCTCCCTCATTTTCCTCTATTTAATGAATTTTCATGTCTATTCACATTAGAATCTTAAACTTAACTGATTATGTTGATCCCCCTTTGAATCAGAACCAGTGAGAATAGTGTTTAAATGATGTTTCTCTCCCTCTTTCTTTCCCCTCTACTATAATTTTTTATGCCTCTTCGAATGGCATACTTTACCTTTTTCTATCTCATCCTTTCCTTTTATCCCATTACAGTCTATTGGATCCCCTTAATAAGGTTTTTTTTTTTTAATCTTCCGGTTAGCTAATTCATACCCACACCCTCTATCTATGTGTAGCCCTTTTAAAGGTCATGATAATCATATAAATTTCAATATTGACAGTTATCAACTCCTCATATAAGGATGTGAACATTTTGCTCTTGTTGCATCCCAATTTATGTGCATGTGTGCATGAGTGTGCATGTGTGCATGTATGTATGTGTGAGTCTGTGTTGTCCTTGTTTACCTTTTTATGTCTTTCTTTTTTTATTTTCTTTATTTTTTTAAAGAAATGTTTTATTAACTTCTGTTTTACATCATTCATTTCCGACAGATTTTGAGTTACAATCATTTCCCCCCCCCCCGCGTTTTTCCCCTACCCACCCTCCCAGAATAGCAGTCCCGCAAGATATCGCTTCCTCCAATCTGTTCTCTCCCATACCTTCTCCAATACCCCCTTCGACTTTTTCATTAGAGGAAGGGGAATCTTTGTGTCCCAATGCCTGCACATCTTATCTCCCAATTACAAGCAAAAGAGTATTAATAACAGTATTTATATATATTTGAAACATTTAATGTTATGACCTCGAATTTCAGATCCATTTCCTTCCTCCCTTGTCACCCATTCCCTCTGGGAAGATAAGTAATTCAGTATATGTTGTACATGTCTAGCTATGCAAAACATTATCATAGTAGATATATTGTACAAGGCTGCTTATAATTCCCTCCCACTCATCCCACCCCCCACCTGGTCCATTCCCTACATGATCCTGTCCCTCTTCTATAGTGGGTACTTCCAACCTCCCCTCCCCCCAAGGATGTCCTCCCATCCATCATCCTTCCTCTCATCCCCCTTCCCCCTATTCTGTTGTAGGTTGAGATAACCCATTTAGTATGTATGTCATTCTCTCCCTGAACCAAATTCAATTTAAATTCTGGAGTAGCAGAGTCAACAAAAGGTCAAAGTGAGACATTATTCTAGCCCAAGACAACATATGCACTTGGAAAGAGAGATCTATGACATGGGAAGAAGGCTGGCCCAGAGCCTCCAAATATCAGTGGTAGGACTAGGTGGTCGTGATAGAAGTAGCAGCAGCTTCAGGAACTTTCAGACAAGAGATGGCAACTAGTCAGAAAGAGATTACAAGATACCTCTGTGCTAGCACTGGATGCAGGACCAGATGCTTTTTGGAACCTCAACTGCCTATACTAATTGTTGGATTGTAGTTCAAGGATGGAGAGGATCCCTTTCGGTCAAGCAGGAGTGGAATACCTGAAGGGAAATATCACTTCAAGTCCCAAAGTTGGAGGGGCACCGAGGAACAATTCTAATTGCAATTCCAAGGAATAAAGGCCCCTTCCTGGGTAAGAACCAGAGTACAGACCGAGGGTAACCATACCTCTCCCCAGATTGCACCACCTTGGAAGCATTGAAAATTTCCAAACTCTTAAAACTAGCTCTGAAAACAGCAGTGCAATAAAAACCATGAAGCTTAAGATAGCACCCCTTCCCCCATACCCGACATCCATCCCAGAAACATAGCCCAACATTAACATAAAGTTCTAACTCAAGAAATAGAGTAGAAAAATGAGCAAACAACAAAAAGAAACTGACCATAAAAAGCTATTATGGTAAAAGGGGAGATCAAGACACAAACTCAGAGGACAACAAAATCAAAACAAGTCCAAGTGAAACTTCCAAGGAAAAATGTGAACTAGACACAATCCTGAAAAGATGTCCTGGAAGAGGTAAAAATATGAGTTTCAAAATCAAATAAGAATGGTAGAGAAAAAATTAGGCAAAGAAATCAAAGAAAAGGAAGAAAAATATGAAAAGACAATTAGCTTGGTAGAAGAGATATAAGTAAGAATGAATAATGGGGGTAGCTAGGTGGCACAGTGAGTAGAGCACTAGCCCTGGAGACAGGAGGACCTGAGTTCAAATCTGGCCTCAAACACTTGACACGTTACTAGCTGTGTGATCTTGAGCAAGTCACTTAACTCCAATTGCCCACTTTCCCCCCTCAAAAAGAAATAAAAAAATGAATAAAATACACATTTTTTTAAATTGGCAAAATGGGAAAAGAGGCACATCACTAAATAAAATGACTCCTTAAAAATTAGAATTGGGTAAGAAGAAGCTAATAACTCCATGAGTCATCAAGAAAAATTCAGAAGAATTAAATTAAAATTAAAAGAATTTTAAAAATTCAGAAGAATGAAAAATAGGAAAAAATGTGAAACATCTCACAAGAGAAGCAACTGACCTGGGATATAGATCCAGGAGATAATTTAAGAATTATTGGGGGTGGAGCCAAAATGGTGATGTAGAAGCAGTAAAACTCTGTGAGCTCCCACCATAATGACCTCAAATACCTATAAAATATTACTTTAAAGAAATTTTAGAGTTACAGAACCCAAAAAATGACAGAGAGAAATAAATATCCTTCTGAAGGCAGCCCAGCAGGCAGACAGGAAGGGCCATCACAGCATGCAAGGAGCCAAGCCCAGACCCACATGAGCCTACGGTTTTAGCCCCAGGGTGGCCCTGAGCAGCAGTGGCTGGAGAGGACTTCAGGAGAGTGGATCACCAGCAGCTGTGGCAGTTTCCAGAAATATCAACCCATAAATGTCAAAGACAGAGCAAAAGGTCAGTGTGGAACTCCGTTGGAACTGGAGAGGATGGAGCAAGGTCTAGCCTCTGCCCCTGGAGTGAGAAGCAGCTGCCCATCAGCCTGGAAGCTACCTCAATGTGGCTGCTTAAGAGCTCCTGGCCTGAAGATCACAGGGGAAACAAATGACCTGTCTGAGGATAATTGCTCTCTTTTTAAACTGCCTGGATCTGGATTGCTGTCTTGGGTGGCTGTCCTGAGGTGTATGACCATTAAGCCAGAGTTGGGGCAGCAGAGAGGGCACCTAATAGCTCTGGCAGCTGTGAAACTTGGTTCCCAGCAACTTGGGAAAAAGCTCTCCCCTCTGGAAGCAGAGTGATACTATGGCTTAAAAGTCAAGTAACTGAGTGGCAACATGAGCAGGCAAAAGAAGCAAAGCAAGCTCAGCAATCAAACCTTAGATTCCTTTTTTGGGGACAAAAAGGAACAAAGCATGGAATGGGAAAAAGACAAAGAAGTCAGAACTCCTGCACCAAAAGCTTCAAAGAAAAATAAGAACTGGTTATAGGTCATGGAGGAGCCCAAGAAGCATTTTGAAAATCAAGTAAGAGAAGTAGAGGAAAAATTGGGAAGAGAAATGAGAATGATGCAAGAAAATCATGAAAAGAGTCAACAACCTGACTGAAGAAAATAATGCCTTAAAAAATAAACTAACTCAAATGTCAAAAGAGGCCCAAAAAGCCAATGAGGAGAAGAATGCCTTAAAAAGCTGAATTTTCCAGATGGAAAAAAAAATTTCAGAAGCTCAAGGAAGAAAATTCTTCAGAATTACATTGGAGCAAATGGAATCTAATGACTTTAAGAAGAATCAAGGTGATGACCTGGGGATGGAGCCAAGATGGCAGAGTAGAAACAGAACTTCCACAGTGCTCCAGCCCACCCCACTTCAAAATTATGTAAAAGGGGAACTCCTTTTGGAAGGGCATGGAATATGATATTCCTCAGGGCAAAGGCCTTGGATTAAAATCAAGAATCACATACCCAGCAAAACTGAGTATTTTGCTCCAGGAGAAAATACGGTCATTCAGTGGAATAGAAGACTTTCAAGCGTTCTTGAGGAAAAACCACAGTTGAATAGAAAATTTGACATTCAGACACAAAAAGCAAGAGATACTTGAGAAGGTAAACAGGGAAAAGAAATTAAAAGGAACTTATCAAAGTTGAACTATTTACATTCCTACATGAAAAAACAATAACTGTGACTGATGAAACCTTTCTCAGTATAAAACTAATTGAAGAAGGGTTTATGGGCATATGAATACATATGTGAATGTGTGTATATAGGTTTACAGGTATACATGGATAGAGGGCACAGATTGAATTTGGTGGGAAGGAATGATACTTAAGGGGTGAGGTTAAGAGGTGAGAGAGGAATGTGGCAAGAGGAGACAGGGAGAGACAGGGGCGGTGGTAAACTATCTCATGTAGAAGAGGCAAGGGGAAGTAGTCACAGGGGAGGGGAAGAACAAGAAGGCAAAAAGGCAAAACCATATTCTCATTGAATTTGGCTCAAGGAGAGATTGACATACATACTAAATGGGATATCTCACCCTGCAGAAGAGTAGGGGGGAGGGGATGAGAGGGGGCTGATGGAGGGGAGGGCATGCTGTGGGGAGGGGAGGTGGGATGCACCCACTTTTGAAGAGGGAAAGGATCAAAGTAGGGAATGGACCAGGTGGAGTGTGGGATGGGTGGAAGGGAAAAATAGTCAGTCTTTTACAATATATCTACTATGGTAATATTTTGCATAGCTATACATGTACAACATATACTGAATTGCTTATCTTCCCAGAGGGAGTGGGTGACAAGGGAGGAAGGGAATGGATCTGGGATTCGAAGTTTTACAATTAAATGTTTCAAATATATATATAAATACCATTATTAATACTATTTTGCATGTAATTGGGAGATAAGGCATTGCAGGCATTGGGGCACAGAGATTCACCTTTCCCTAATGGAAACGTTGAAGGAGGTATGGGAGAAGATATGAGAGATAGGAGATTGGATGAGGGGATATCCTGTGAGACTGCTATTCTGGGGTGGTGGGTAGGGGAAAAACAGGGAAAAAATTGTAACACAAAATCTGGTGGAAATCAAAGATGTAAACCAGAAGTTAATGAAGCATTTGGAAAAAAAAAAGAGAAATCAAGATACTATTAAACAGATCCAAACAAATGAAAAAAAAAAGAAGGCAATGTGAAATATCTCATTGGGAAATCCACTTACCTGGAAAAGAGATCCAGGAGAGATAATTTATAAATTATTGGACTACCTGAAAGCTATGACAAAAAAAAGAACCTAAAAATCATCCTTCAAGAAATTCCAGGGCAGCAAAGTCAAGATCTCGGAGTAGTAACAGGACTTCCATGCAGTTCTGGCTCCCACCTTCCACAATCCATGTAAAAGGGGACTCTGAACAAACTTTGGAGCTACAAAACCCACAAAATGACACAGAGAAGCTAACTTCTGGCTGAGCACAGCCTGGAAGGTAGCAGCCAGTGCAGTGCTTTAGGAGCTGACCCCAACCCCATGTGTGCCAGAGGTTTTAGCCCCAGGATCCACCGATCACCTCCTGAAAAAGATCTGAAAAAGAAAACTCCTAGGAATATTATAGCCAAGTTCCAGAATTCCCAGATCAAGGAGAAAATATTACAAGCAGCCAGGAAGAAACCATTTGAATACTATGGAAAAGAAATCAG
The DNA here is from genome assembly GCA_011680675.1 of Gymnobelideus leadbeateri. Lineage (NCBI taxonomy): Eukaryota > Metazoa > Chordata > Mammalia > Diprotodontia > Petauridae > Gymnobelideus > Gymnobelideus leadbeateri. The sequence continues at coordinate 65,617 of WOXC01000691.1, read as the reverse complement.
GATAGCACAGGATCTGGCAACTTCTACCCTGAGGGATGGAAGGGCTTGCCATATGATATTCTGCAGGGTAAAGGACCTGGGATTAAAACCATGAATCACCTAAATGGCAAAACTGAGTATCATATTTCAGGGGAAAATATGGTCATTCAGTGGAATAAAGGACTTTCAAGCATTCTTGGTGAAAAAAACAGAGTTGAATAGAAAATTTGACATTCAGATACAAGAAGCAAGAGATGCTTGAGAAGGTAATAAGGGAAAATAATTCATAATGAACTTATCAAAGTTGAACTATTTGCATTCCTCTATCGAAAAACGATTATTTATAACTGATGAAACTTTTCTCAGTATGAAAGTAGTTGAAGAAGGGTATATAGACATATGAATGCATATGTGAATGTGTGTATATTTGTTTACAGGTATACATAGAGGACAGAAGTATAATTTAATATGAAGGGATGATACTTAAAAGGTGAAGTTAAGAGGTGAAAGAGGAATATATCGAGAGCAGATGGGGAGAGACAGAATGGGGTAAACTATCTCATGTAGAAGGGGCAAGGGAAAATGGTTGCAAAGGAGGGGAAGAATAGGAAGGCAAAAAGGCAAAGCCTTATTCTCATTGAATTTGAATCGGGGAGAGAGCGACATACATACTAAATGGGATATCTACAGGTCAAAAAAGGATGTCTAATGGAGATATCTATTATCTTTATAGGAGAGTACCGGGCAAGAGGATGAGAGGGGCGATGATGGAAGGAAAGGCGGGAGGGAAGTTGGAAACACCCACTTTTGAAGAGGGACAGGATCAAAGTAGGAACAGATCAAGTGGGAGGTGGGGTAGGAGGGAAATAAATGTAGTTGGTCTTTTACAATATATCTACTATAGTAATGTTTTGCATAGCTACACATGTACAACATATACTGAATTGCTTATCTTCCCAGTAAGGGAGTGTGACAAGGGATGATGGTAATGAATCTGGAATTCAAAGTTTTAAAAATCAGATGTTTAAATATATATAAAAACTACTATTAATACTATTTTACATATAATTGAAAAATGATATATGCAGGCATTAGGGCACAGAGATTCACCCTGCCCTACTGAAAAAGTCGAATGGGTTATAGGAGAAGATATGGGAGAGAGCAGATGGGATGAAGGGATATCTTGTGAGACTGCTGTTCTGGGCAGGTGGGTAGGGGAAAAATGGGGAAAAAATTGTAACTCAAAATCTGGTGAAAATGATTGACGTAAACCAGAAGTTAATAAAGCATTTGAAAAAAAATAAATAAAAGTCATTCCTCAATTGATATATGAACAAAAGTTATGAAGGGACAGTTTTCAGATGAGGTAATCAAAGCTGTCTATAGCCATATTTTTTAAAAGCTCCAAATCACTTTTAATCAGAGAAATGCAAATAAAAAGAATTCTGATGTACTACCTCACATTGAGTAGATTAGCCAATACAACAGAAAAGGGAAATGACAGTGTTGTAGGCAACGTGGAAAAACTGAGACACAAATGGACTGTTGGTGGAGCTGTGCAATGATTCAATTATTTAGAGAGCAATTTGGAACTAGGCCCAAAGGGTTATAAAACCATGCATATCCTTTGACCTAGGAATACCAATACTAGGACTATAGCACCCAAAAGATAAAAACCAAAAAGGAAAAAGAGCTGTATGTACAAAAATATCCTTTTTTCCTCTCTTCAGAAGGCTACAGGTATGTTGGTTTCACCTGACCTCACCCAAGGAGTGAAAGAGAGAGTTCTTGCATCATAGGCCCATGGATTTAAAGCTTATAGGGATTTTTGAGGTCATTATATTGTTAATGGGATGGGAAGATCTTTCTTGACCATTAATACCCCTATGTGACCCTTCTGAGTCTGAGTCCCATGGAAGCCTGAGTCACGTGGAGCCTGTGGTGGTAGGAGCTTGCCTAAAGGGTGGAACAGGAAGTGGAAGAATGAGGTGGAGCTGAGAGATAGAAGAGGCAGAGAGGCAAAGCAGCTAGTACAGGTGAGACAGGGGCATTTTGCCTAAGGGAGCTTGTTTGTGGGGAGGCCTGACTGAGAGAAGGGTTGGGGATGGTGGTGCTTTTCACATTGGTAATGTGTACCAACTTCTTTATAACGGTGGATTTGGTTTTCTGGTACATGAATAAATATCTTGGTTTTGTCTTTAAGAACTTGGAATTCAAACCTGGAAATATGCCTGCAGCTTCATAGCAGCTGCTATGGGTGATATGGTCACCTGGTTTGGCTCCCTCATTTTAGAGGTTAGGAAATTGTGGCCCAGAGAAGCTATAGGCTTGAAGAGGGTAATATACTATTGATTTTCAAATGAAATGAAGGAAACCCAAATCTGATAAGGATAGTTGCAATCAACTATAATTAATAGCCCTTCTTTTCCAGGTAGTGCTTAAGGGAAGGGAAATGCAATGAATATTACTAGTAGATTGTCTGCTTACCCAAAACCTAATTGTATTTGGGGGGAGGAAATGAGAAGAACAGGATAGAGAAGAAGAAACCCAAATAAGCCTTGAGAGTTCAAAGAAGTGTGTCACTGCACTGTATGGGCAGCACAGGAAGATCCCCTCATGTGGATTTCCTTCTTGTGATCTACTGGTGCTGAAAGACAACAGGGAATTGAGATATGTGAGAGGGGAAATTGTGGTGCATTAATTTCTCCTTGTCTAGTGTTGAATGTTTTCTGTTATCAGTCAGGAAAGGGAGTCAAATTATGAAGAGATCAAGTCAATGAACAAATGCCTTTTATTTTTTTCATGCACAAATTGTCCCAGAAAGGTTAGTTGATTTACTGACACAACTTCTTAGTCATTAAGTAAAGACTCAGAAATGAAATTAGCACAGGGAAATTAAATCTCATGGAAAACAAGTGTATCTCCTTTGCCCTAGATCCACTCTTCCCAGTCAGTGACACCATCATCAGTATCTTAGCTGCAATCCACGAGATCCTGTGACTGTCCCAATCTTCTTCTGCACAAATCTGCCAAACCACTAGCATTCCCCCTGCTCTTGGAACCTGTCATATATAGTACCCTCTCCATAACAGGAAAAAAGTGGCATTTGGTGAAGGATGTGAGTCACTAAGGCAGCAAAGATCACTATCTCCATCCTCAGCCTTAACTCTCCCCAATCATTATCCTCTACTGCCTCTTTATACCATACCCAGAAGAAACTATTTCCACACTAAACAATTCTCCTTTATCTTCCATTATTTCCCCTTACATTCCTTCATCTTCAGGTGATTGCTGAAAGTGTGCTTTTTCCTAAAGGCAATCTTTCTCTTGATACCCCCTCCAAAGATGACTGATCCTCCAACTGTCTCACATCCCCATAACCATGAGGATGGTAGGAGATATGGAAAAATTTCTTACACCCCTATGCCACTTTCATGCCTTCCCTTTTCCAGCACCACTCACCAAAGGACATCTACTTATTGCTTGGGTTACACTAGGTCTTGTACAAATTTTAGTTTCTGTCCGCTATAAAAACCAATGTCATGCTCTGTATTTCCCAGCAGATGCAAGACCTCACTCATAAACTTCAACACCATGTCAGTGCTTGTATGGTTTTGAATACTCTCTCCTTCCTTGTTTCCCCCTCTCCTTAAATCCCAGAACTTCCAGTCTTGATTTGCCTTATGCAGAACAGGACATAGCTTCGACCCTCTTCTCCCCCAAAGCAGATCCACATTAAACTGAATTTGCCACAAGTGCCAGAATTCCTAGTGATAGCTACAACTTGACCACTACCCATACCTTATGAGCCAAGTACAGCAAGGAGGTGCACTAAGCCCATTCTCAGTGCCCAACCTTGGACTCAGTCCCTTCCCTTGAGAGTTCTCACAGGAAACATAAGCCCAGACCTCAGTTAGTCCCAACTGGAGAGGATTTAACAAGGGGTAGAGAAAATAAGCAGTGACCACTCCACTCTTGCTGAAATAGTGGGAAGTTTATTATAAGGGAAATGAGGGGGAAGGAACACACTGTCCAGAGAAAATCTTCATGCAAGGAAAGTGGCTCCAATAAGCTTAGGCAAGTTGACCATGGCAGGAATCAGCAAAGGAAAAGGATTTTTCTCATCAGACACGAGATCTAGCAATGTGTCCTCTGGTCTTAAATGGCTTTAGGCAGAAGGAAAAGAAGAGCAAGTGGGTCTTCAGTCAAGTGAAAAGGGAAACAATAGGTCTGTCATCTTAGTGAACAGTACTGACATTCAGTATCTTCTGTATTATTCCATTTCTTTCTTTTCCAACCAATCTAATCCTGTCAGTCACATACTTATTCCATTTTGGGCCATGGTAGAGCAAGAGAGTCTAACTTCAGATGAACACCAGCCTAGTTACCTTTCTGAGGTGCTTTTACAGCTCTAAATTTTTATAATTTCTATTTAACACTCAAGGATTTATGGTTCTAGGTTCTAGGATACTGGTATGAGAACTTGCACCTAATCCTGCCAGAAGATAGGTATTCATATGATATCTCATAAATCTCTACAGCAAGCCTGCATACCCCCATTCTATCTCTCCTGTAGGTTTTATCTTCCCTCAATAAAATGCAAGTTATTTCAGGATAGACACTGAGTTGCTGGTTTATATTGATATCCACAGTGTTTAATGTGGATCCTGATCCATAGTAAGCACTCAGTCATTACAACTTTCTCTCTCTCTCTCTCCCTCTCTCTCTCTCAGTCTGTCTTCCTCTCTCTCTCTCTCTGTATCACTCTCTCCCTCCTTTCTTTTTCTTCCTCTCTCCCTCCTTCTCTCCCTCCCTCTCTCTCTTCCTCTTTCCCTTCGTCTCCACACCACCATGGGTGTTTGAGATTCTAAAATTCTTATATTCTCTATTTCCAGAAATGTTATTTGCAAATTCAGAGAATCAAAAGAAAATATGTAATTTACAATGCAACACTTACATCTCGTTGTGGGGGTGTTGTTCATTCAATGAAGAGTTACACAGTAACACAGGCTTTCAAATGTATCAGATCTAAAAGAAAGAGCCTGAGTCTCAGATGGGATGTAGTCAAGGGAAATGAAAGGGATTGGTGGGCTTCTACCTAATGCTAGTATTGAAGAAGGAGGAGGAAAAAAGGGATCTTCTAAAGGGTAGGGCTGAGGGAATTGGAAGAGCTCTACACTGTCACTACTTAGCCCCTTCCTAGTGCAGTGACTCTGATGAGAGAGAGCTTGGCTTCACAAGAGAAGCAGAGTAGGGTTTGTTGGGACAGATCTCCCACTGCACTGATATTCACAGTCAGTCAATTATTCACTCAATGAACTTTAGGAAAGACTGAATACTTGGGAGCAAGGGACAACCTAGTTCTCATAGCTCAGGAAACCTTGGAATACCATGGACTTCACCCAGCCCATTATCCATCAGAGTGATAAGGGTTCTAAGTAAGGATTTTCCTGGGAATTCTCAGAAGGCTAAGGAGCAGTCATCCCCTCCTGCTTTGACTCAGTTCTCAGTCACTCCATCATGGAAGAGACTAGATTAGAACTAAAAGAAAAAATTAACAATAAACAATCAAGGCAACTATTTCTTCTTGGCAGGAAATCCTTAAACCTCCAGTTCAACAATGGCACAAAGGAAATTAGTGTGGGTATCTCAGCTGATTATAGAAAGAGGAGAAAGCTTGGTGAGAGCTGATACTTACTTTGCACACTGACTGCCAGTTCTAAAGGCAACAATTTTACTTCGCTTGTGAGCAAAGGACAGATCTGCAGGGAGGATGGATGAGCATCAGGGAACAGGGTCAGAGGGCAAAGGTCCCAAGAGGGGTCAACACCAAGGTTAGCTGACCTGGGAGTTGACCTATAGACCCACCACACTTGAGAATGTTTAGCTCAGTCTGACCTCACAGGTAAGAAATACCCCACAGATTGGATGCCAGAAATGGAAAGAAACTTAAACACAATCACCCAATATCCCACCATCTAAAGAGGGGAAGGGGTTCACTCCAGTCTACACCATAAGCCAGACACCAAGCATAGACCAGTTCCCCAGCCTTAGGACACCTAGTCTAGTCCTCTTGGCACTGTTCAGAAATAACAAATCTGACTTGAAGTGACCAGACCAAATCTTCACACTTACTACATGAGTGACCAGAGCCTCAACGACCTCACTCAGCGTTCCAAATGGTAGGTTTAGTAGGCTTCCAAGTAACCCCCTAAAAGAAGAAAGAACTGAGTGACAGAATATTGCCAGCTGGTTGAGGATCCCAGGTAAATCCTCTCCCTCCAGAAGCTGCCTCACCCTATGGGAAACAATTCAGCAGGCCCCAGGGAATTGCTATATGGAAGAATTTCTCAGTCCTTGTGTGAAGCCTGACTTACACAGTCAGGAAAACATAAGTGACACCTGAGGTTGGGTGCTTCTGGACAGAATCTGTCTCTCAGAGTCATATAAGAAACCCTCTAATATCAGAATATTCATTTACTGGATTGTTCATTGGAAGGGACTTTCAAAGTCATCTAGTCCAAGCTTGCACCAGACCCTTAGGAGAAAACTGAGATATGCTTAGGGAATGAAACTGCATTCAATCAAACCCCCCTCATTTGAGGTGGAGTTCCGTTTCTACTTTTTCTCTCTTTGACCAAAGGGAATAGTGTGATAGGCTAGACAGTTATAGAAGGCACTTTTTCCTTTGTGTCCCAATTCAGAATAATCACTATCACTTTGGGGAAAATGCCTCCCAGAGGAATGTTGACTGAAATGATGTCCAATGGAAAAGAAATGACAAAGGTGTGAGCACAAAGCCAGTATTTATATCCCCCACATCATCATTTTCTCTGCTGTTCCAGAGGTTTCCATCAACTCAAGGAAGTCACTGTAGTCCGGTCCTTTAAGACCTTCACATCCCTTGAAATCTTCTCCTTTGGATCATACAGTCTCCACCTCAATCATCAAATCTTTCCTCTTAGTCTCATCCCCCTATCCTGGCCCAGATCACTTCCTCCATTGCACCTGGAGAAGCCTTTTTTCTTTTGCTTACCTTGCAGAAATTAGCTTTTCCTCAGTACAGTCCCCAGATCTCATACTTACCATTCATTTCCCCAATCCTCACCCTCCACGTTATGTGGTCCCCCCTTAATATTGTGATGTTTCTCTTACTGAGATAGAAAAGGTTCATTTTCCCATCTACTTGAGGGGCCTTTCTGGGATTCAATGTCCTTGAGAAGACATGAAATCATGTCTCCTGTGACCCAGGAGAGGGTCCCATCCTCCTTTGAGGACCCTAGGCCAAAGGAGTAGAAACACATAACTGTTTCAACCAAGCAAACTAATCATATACTACCATGGGGGCCCCAGAGCTCTTGAGTCACTCACTTGGCTGCGATTTTAAGAAGGTCACGGCTTGTATAACATTTGGAAATAGCAATTTTAGGGTTCCCATTTTCATCTTGTTCAATTGTTAGTTCGAGTAACGTGTTCACATTTATAGAAATATCAATTGGGTTGAAAAGCCTTCAAAAGAAAGAAGATATGGAATGTCGAAAAAGAACTCCACTGTTTACCCAATGTCTTCATGATAACTAAAGACAGAGGTCTTCTTAAGCTGAGGATCCAAACCCAGGAAAACTGTGATGATCCTGGACATCTCCCACTTTGACTCAGCTTCAGACCCCATTTGCAAACCATTCCTGCTTTAACAAAGCACTTTCCTATTCATTCCCTTATTTGGTTCTCGTGGGAGTCCTGCTTGGTTAACAGGCTTGATATTATTTTGCCCATTTTACAGAAAAGGAAAGAGAGGTTATGCACATTGCTCAATATTGCAGAGAAAACCCTTGCCCCGAGACGTGTCTGCTTCCTCTTGCTCTGACAAGAAAGAAATATGGCATATTCTAGTTTCTTCTTCCCATTCAAAACCAGAAATTGGGTGCTAGGAAGAGAAACAGTGAGCATCACAGTAGGGAGAGAATGAGATATTAAGAATTATCATCTTCTTCATGTACAAAAAGCAATTTTTAAAATCATACTCTGAAATGATTCTAAAAGAAAAAGAGCATTAAACTGTTTCTTCTTGATCCCCATCAAGGAAGAGGAGCCGAATGCACCCCGCCCCCGGAATAATAGAAATCAAAAGAATTCTGCACACTTCCCTGGTGATTCTCGATGGACAGAGTACTTTCCTTCCAATAGCTCTGTGAAGTGCTGTGCCTCCCTCTGTCATCTTTGCTTTGCTCATTTGCCAACTTCATCATGGTGCATTTGCTCAGGAGACATTGTAAACATAGAGATCTGGTTATGCTATGCTAATACAGCCCCTCCAGTGTTCCACATTGCATTGAATAGAGCCTCCAGGACTCAAAAGAATCACTTACACTTTCCCACTCAGAGAGAATTGCAAGGGCACATTGACAGAGAGACTCTGTGCATCATGATTTTCTTGAACGGAAATTTTCAGGAGTTGGGCATTTTGAATCTGGAGCCTGCACAGAGAGGAAGCCACAGTGAGAAAGAGATGCTAATAATTGATAACTTTCATAGACGCAACCGTTTCTGTTATATCCTAAACCCCAGACCAAAGCATTCACAAATGTTACTCTTCTCTTAAACAGTTTAATGGTCCCTGAAGACAGGAAAAGTGAAGTGGATGTTTTCACCCAAATGAATCACAGATTTTGAACCAGGACATAGGTGTCTAGTCCTCATTGTAGGTCTATTCTAGGTGACTGAGGTCACCATGTAAAATGGAGGCGTCATTAAGCAAATCCAATATAGGGCCCAGGGGTCAACATGCCCCTTCCTCTGTGTCTCCTGTGATTTATGCTCCATTCCCTCACCATTCACTTAAATTCTTCCTAAGTTGGGTAGCTGTCAATCCCACTGTGGGAGATTGCCTGCTACCCACATTGATATTGGAGCATGACTTAATTAGCAAGAGAGACTCACGATTTTATTTCCGTCCCTAAGACTCCTTTCAATAGGTTCAGCAATACGTTAACGACTGGAATGTTCTCAATATAATTTACTAAGTCCAGATTGTTTAAGTTTCCCACAGCACCTTCCAGAACGCTCTGGAGACCTGGAAAAGAATGTCAAGTTTGTCGCTTGCTTACAGAACAAGGAGAGCAATCTGATGTCATGAAGGCAGCCCTGGATTTGGACTCCAAGGAAGTGGATTTGAATCCCAGCACTCATTGCCACTTCCTACCTAGTAGTCTAGTTCATCCCAGGCCTCATGGTTCTCCACAACCAAGTAAGGCACTGGATTATTTACCCTCCACCGTCCCTCACTGCTCTATTGGCTTTGCTCTTATGATGCTAGAAATAGGTTGGTCTCATTCATCTTCAAGCCTCCTATCCCAAGATCCAATGTCTGAACACTTTCAATGGCACTCTCCTCCAGCTCCAGCAGCCTTTTAGAAAGGGAAACTCTGAGGCTCAAGAAAGGAGATTTGTTCTGTCCTACATAAGAGAAAAGCAGCTTTCCTGTCCTAATTGCTGGATGGAACCCATGTGCTCTGACTCTAAATCCAAGGCCACATGGATAGGTAAATGCACACATCACTCATAAATCCCGTGGAAGGAGCCCTCTCAACTCTAGAAATGTTTAGGCAATTAAGTGTCATGGTAGAGAGAGCCATGGGCCTGGAGCTAGAAAGCCCTGAGTCCAATTCTAGCTTCAGACACTGTGTGACCCTGGCTAAGGTCACTTAACCTCTGTTGACATCAATTTTTTCATGTATCAATGGGGACAATCATAGCATCTCCATCCCAGCCTTGTTGTGAGGATCAAATGAGATGCCAATTGTGAAGCACTCAGCATATTGCCTAGTACTATAGTAAACACGACCTCCATGTTTGCATAGTGAGCACTACCTTGATGTTTATGGTGAGGATGATGGTTGAGGAGGAGGCTCTATGGCAATCAGCAGGCCCTTCTCTTCCTCTCTTCTTCCCCTGCATTGGCTCCAAGGTCTCCCCACTCCTGGTCTCACCACCAGCCTCCCACCTCCCAAAGGCAGACACATCTCATGCTCTTATCAACTTTTTTCCCTATGGTCTTTTCTCTTCAGGCCTGAGTTCTCCTGGAAAGGGATCAGGTCTAAGTCAGATGGGAACTTACCAGCAGTTACCTCTACGCGGAGTGCTAGGTTTTGTTCTACCTCTGCAGTCAAGCTCTGTGGGAACTTGCAACACAAGAGCAAAAATCCTAAAAGCATTAGGGTTTTCATGTCTAATATGCAAAAAAGAAATAAATATTTTAGACAATGTTTGAATTAAAATGTGTTTTGAAAATAAGATTCTCCCTCTATATGTGCTTGGAATTATTAGAATTCTCTAAATAATCTCATTGCTAGATCCATTCATACTAAAGCAAAGATGGATTACAATATGGTGAATAAAGTAGAGAAGAAATCCAATGCCCCTTCCACCTCCAAATCCCACACAGTACTTCCAGCTGAGGACAGTTTCTCTCTTGAAATTCCATGTGGAATATTCTTCAGGGAGGATGGTGGGTATTGTCAACTTCCCTCTCTTTAACCCTTCAACTATGCCAGGCTTCTCTATACAAAATGGGTGAAAAACCCTTGAATATATCAGTCCTTCCTGAACCTGCATTTCAACTGTTTCCAATCTTTAGAGATAGTGCTCCAACTACTGATGATTTGCCATGCAGAATAGCATTTTTCAATTTTCCCCCCGAAAATCACCCATTGAATGTGTCTAGCACCTCCCCAAAAGAATTGTCAGTGCCTGCCTCCTCTAACCCTCTTCTAATTCTCCTGGATTTCCCATGATTTCATGTCACCCTCAGCGCTGCACAACAGGGAGGACACATGGTGTAGGGTTAATGACCTGGAGACTGAAAACCTGGCACCCTCCTGCATCCCTATTCCCTGCATGTGCAATGATGCTAACCCCTGATCTAACTCTGACTTCTAGGATTCCAATCACAGAAACCTCAAGGTCATGTACAAATGTCTGAAAATAAAAATGCAGCCCAATGATTTTCATTCTGTTCCTTTCTGAGCACATCAGAAATCCTTGGACTCCACTTGAAATTGTTCATTGTGCAGCCTTCAACATGCAGGATGGTAAGCCTGGCACTTGATCCTGAAACCAACTAAACTGAGACAAGTTGAGCTTTAGAGGTTTCATCCTTTATCTCAAAAAGAAAGTTATTATGGGGAAATCTCCCAGATCCTCACTTGTAAAACCAGAAGACATTTAAATGAAGTTTTTTTTGTTGTTGTTTTTTTTACCAAAATATCCAAATCACAGCAGAGCCTAGAGGAGATCTAGTCTAATCATCTCATTGTACAGAGAAAGGAACTCAGGCTACAGGACAGGAAGGAATGTAACCAACATGTCACAGTCAGGTTTTAGCAGCATCTGCATCACTTACAAAGCAATAATATTGTCCACTTTTTACAAGTGCAGCAAAAGTATATTGTCCTTGGAATTCAAAAACCCTATATGATTTAAAAGTGCCTCCCTGAAACTGGTTGCAGATGACCAAGTAGATCACAAAGAGATCCTTGAGGACATGTTCCTCATTCTAATAGTCATCTTGATATTGTCTAATACTGATATCATTCTGATATCTAACCTTGGAGCAAAGGCCTGTAGAGGTTTGGGCCAGAATGGTCTCTCAAGGGCCCCTTTGGGATGTGAACAGCACAGGGACTTCCCACCCTCATCCTAGGGACCCAGGGGAAGGTGGAGCTGGGTTGGTGGGTCTCACCTGGATCTCTCCAAGGAGTCTCAGCAGGAATCTGAATTTCCTTCTCTACCTCCTCCTGTAAAACTTTGCCTACCAGGGGCCCTTATATAGCAAGACCAACCAGATGAAGCCGGAAACTCAGTCAGATGATGGATTTCAAAAAAGTGGTTTGGTAGATGTTACTTGTGATTCTTCCAAGCATCTTCCAAAGTCAATAATTGGCAATTGTATTGCCAGAAGGGAGAGGCAAGATGATTGATAGATTAAGTTAAAGAGATGTCAATATTAGCCTGTCTGTCATTTGAGACTTGAAGCTTTAATGAAGTGAGATTTCATGTAGTGAGACACATCAGATTTGTGGTATGAAGAGAGGGAGCCTGAAGGAGTTGGTCAGGCAGGTCTCAGACCCAAAGTAGAGAACTTTCTTACCATTATGAGCTGTATGTCATTCTCTGTGGTGGGATGCATGTTCATTATGAAAAGAGAGAGTCACACATTAGTCAGAATGGATGAGCTGCTCAGGGCTGTAAATTGGGAGTCAGGGTGAACTGTCAAGTTCCTATGACCACTTCTTAGCTGTGTGACTAGATCTTGCCTGATTTGGGAAAGTCTAAGGTATGAAGGCATTGGAAAAGTGACCTGGACTTATAACAGAGAAACCAGCTTCCTTTTTGCATTTCTCAAAACTAGAAGAGAAGGTAGAACAGAGGTATCCTTGCCAAAATGCCTTAATGAATTCTCCAGTTAGTAAAGATCTCCTTTGCTCCAGGACCCCATTAGATTATCTACTTCCCACTCCAGTTATTAGTTGTATAACTTATTTTTTAAATGCAAATCTGAGTATTGCAAAGCAATCTTAGAGGACATCTATTGCAACCTATACCCTACAGAGATCCCCGTAGTATGTGTTTATAACATATGACTATGACAAGTGGTCATCTAGCCCCTCCTTGAAGGTGTCCAGTATGGGTGAAGTCACCACTCCTGAAGGAACCAATTCTACACTTGGATAGCTCTTATCATGAGGAAAATTGTCTTTACATCAAACCTCATTTTGTTCAAATGCTCCAGATTCTACCCTCTAAGTTCAAAAGAACAAAGCCTATCTGTAATTCACCTTAGCCAGCTGTAAATTGAAGTGGTTGGATTCTGTGATCCCTTCCTCTAAGGTCCTTTTCAGATCTACATCTCTGGCCCTCTGATCTAGCCTGAGGAGCAACTAGCCAAAAATGCTCTTGTCCCTCTCCTGTTCCTCTTAATTTAAAGTTCTTTAGATTGCATTTCCAAAATTCTGTGCAGATGTATTCTTATAAGTTTTATTAAGTGTGCTCTAGTACTTCAGCTTTGTTCTTACTTAGAGGTTCATATGATTCAAGAAGCAGGCAAATGCTATGATTCCTTTTTTGGGCCTAGGATTCTACAGGCTGTAGGGGCTTCCCTTTCGAGTAGGCAAATTAGAATTTCAACCCGAGTGCTCACTATACCATGGCACAAAGTATCTAAAGTTCCAGAGAGGAGATATTTTGGAGCCTGGGGAGAGTTTATGGTGTTGGACATCAAAGTATAAAAAAAAGCGTCAGGGCACACAGGTCTTACTTCCTATTTGTGTGACATTATATGAGTTATTTAAACTCACTGGGCTTGAGTCCCCTCATCTTTAAAATGAATGGCTCTAAATATTGTAGATGCTAATTACCACAGGGTAATTATTACTACTGGGAAAATTAAGTGTTCAAGACATCAGTATAAACTAGCTGAACCAGATTTCTCTTGAGGCCTTATGAATAGTCTTGCCCTGACTTGATATGTAAGGAGGGGAAGGAGAGACAGCAGGAAGGAAAATAATAGCCTGAAATTCTCTTTTCTGCAAGGTGTCTTCCATTTATATCCCCAAGTCATATAAGATTTCTCAAAAGAAGCAACTATGAGGAAAACAAATGAAATGCCCTGTCAATATTTTTTTTGAGGGCAATTGGGGTTAAGTAACTTGCCCAAGGTCACATGGCTAGGTTTTTATTTGTGTGTGCGTTAAGTGTCTGAGGCTGGATCCAAACTCAGGTCCTTCTGACTCCAGGGCCGGCGCTCTACTCACTGTGCCACCTAGCCGGCCCCAACCATGTCAATATTTTAAACAGATTTTTTTTTTTTGACACCACATGACTTTAAATTGCCTAGATTTTATCTCTTCTCTTTCCCTGCCTCCCAGAAAGCCAATTGTATAACTGTTTTAGGAGAGGGGAACAAAGGAGGAAGTCAATGAAAGAAGTTCAGTAAAATAATGAATATGTAAAAAGAAATGTAATAGCATATGCAATATCCCAAATCCATGTACCTCCTTCTCAGAATAAGAGCAGGTGGAGATTTCTTCTCATATGTCCTCCTTGAGGCCAAATTTGTCCCATATAATTTCTTCGTGTTTAGTTTCAATTTTCTGATGAATTTTCTATTCATTTCTTCATTATAATTATTGTGTACATTGTTCTCCTGGCTCTCTTTACTTTACTTTGCATCAGTGCATTTAAGACTTTCTATGCTTCTCAGAATTCAACATGTCCTTGTCCAGAAGTGTGTGAAAAGCAGCTCAAAACTCTGAACACTGATTGTAAAATTTTCATTGTGAGTAGCATTTCACCTCAGAAATATGCAAATGCCACAAGTTAGCACTTGATTTATTGTTTTGTTGATTATCTAGATTTATGAAGATCACTGAAAAAATGCATAAAACGTGCTTCAAACTTGAAAGTGTTTCATGTCCACTACCTTTTCTTGGACATTTAGTTGGTAAACCTTTTTGAGCATATTGCTCTGTTTCTTATAGCACCTTTTCTTATTTATCTATTATTAGTTGGGATTTTCAAGCTCTATCATTATGTCATCTACAAAAAGAGATCATTTTATTACCTCATTTCTTATTAAGACTTCTATTTCATTTTCTTCTCTTATTGCTATTGCTAGGACTTACAATTTTTTTTTGGTAGTGATATGATCTAATTTTTTTTTCTTTAAACAAATGCTTTATTGCTTTCTGGTTTACATCATTTCCACCAGATTTTGAGTTACATTTTTCCCCCATTTTCCCCCTACACACCACCCCAGAATACTAATCCCACAAGATATCACCTCATCCAATCTGCTCTCATCCATTTATACTCCCATACCCCCTTCAACTTTGCCATTAGGGCAAGGTGAGACTCTGTGCTTCAATGCCTGCACATCTTATCTCCCAATTACATGCAAAAATAGTATTAATAATAGTATTTATATACATTTGAAACAATTACTTTTAAAACTTAGAATTTCAGATCCATTCCCTTCCTCCCTTGTCACCCACTCCCTCTGGGAAGATAAGCAATTCAATATATGTTGTACATGTCTAGCTATGCAAAACATTACCATAGTAGATATATTGTAAAAGACTCCTTATATTTCCCTCCCACCCTTCCCACGCCCCCACCTGATCCATTTCCTACTTTGATCCTGTCCCTCTTCCAAAGTAGGTACTTCCAACCTCCCTTCCCCCCAGAATGCCCTCCCCTCCATCATCCCTCCCTTCATCCCCCTTTTCCCTACTCTCCTGCAGGATGAGATATCCCATTTAGTATGTATGTCATTCTTTCCCTGAGCCAAATTCAGTGAGAATATGGTGTTGCCTTTTTGCCTTCCTGTTCTTCCCCTCCCCTGCAACTCTTTCCCCTTGACTCTTCTACATGAGATAGTTTACCCTACCCTGTCTCTCCCTATCTCCTCTTGCCACTCTCCTCTCTCACCTCATAACTTCACCCCTTAAGTATCATCCCTTCCCACCAAATTCAACCTGTGCCCTCTATCCATGTATACCTGTAAACCTATATACACACATTCACATATGTATCCATATGCCCATATACCCTTCTTCAATTATTTTCATGATGAGGAAGGTTTCATCAGTCACAGTTATTGTTTTTCCATGTAGGAGTGTAAATAGTTCAAATTTGGTAAGTTCCTTTTGATTTCTTTTCCCTGATTACCTTCTCAAGCATCTCTTGCTTCTTGTGTCTGACTGTCAAATTTTCTATTCAACTCTGTTTTTTTCCTCAAGAATGCTTGAAAGTCCTCTATTTCACTGAATGACTACATTTTCCCCTGAAACAAGATACACAGTTTTGCTGGGTCTGTAATTTTTGGTTTTAATCCCAGCTCTTTTGACCTCTGGAATATCATATTCCATGCCCTTCGATCCCTCAGTGCAGAAGCTGCCAGGTCCTGTGCTATTCTGATTGTGTTTCCACAATATTTAAATTCTTTCTTCCTGGCTGCTTGTAGTATTTTCTCCTTGATCTGGGAATTCTGGAACCTGGCTATAATATTCCTAGAAGTTTTCTTTTGGGGATCTTTTTCAGGAGGCAATCAGTGGATTTTTTCAACCTCTATTTCCCCCTCTGGGTCTAAAACATTAGGGCAATTTTGCTTGAGAATTTCTTGAAGGATGATTTCTAGGTTCTTTCTTTGATCATGGCTTTCAGGTAGTCCAATAATTTTTAAATTATCTCTCCTGGATGTATTTTCCAGATCAGTGGCTTTTCCCATGAGATATTTCACATTGCCTTCTATTCTTTCATTTGTTTGGATCTCTTTAACAGCATCTTGATTTCTCATAAAGTCACTAGCTTCCATTTGGTCCAGTCTAACTCTGATGGAATGAATCTCCTCGGTGAGCTTTTGAGATTCTTTTTCCATCTGGCAAATTATCGTTTTGTTTTTTTTTAGATAAATGAGCACTTTTATTTCTTTGTTTCACAAATAAACTGGCTGAAATAGTTGTTTCCTGTGGGCTAATCAAAGAGACCAAATCCCATATCTTCATCAGACTCCTCCGATTCTTCCTTGGCTTCCACCTTGGCTGGAGCGGCAGCAGCAGGTGCAGCAGCAGCTGGAGCAGCAGCCACAGGGGCGGCCACTGCAAATGCTGGCGGGTCAGCCAAGAAGGCCTTCACCTTTTCAGCAAGTGGGAAGGTGTACTCAGTCTCCATAGCTACAGCCAAGACCCGCTTGTACCCATTGATGATTGAGTGGGGTACTCATGCAACAGTTGGGTAGCCAATCTGCAGACAGATGCTGGCAACGTTACGGACACCCTCTAAGAACCGAAGATGCAAAGTCTCCTCCATGATGTCCAGCACCTCAGGGTTGTAGATGCTGCCATTGTCAAACACCTGCTGAAATATCAGTCCAAAGGAGAATGGGGAGATGTTCAGCATGTTCAACAAGATGGCCTCGCTGGCACCCACTTTGTATCCGGTCTTTATCAGCTGCACATCACTCAAGATTTCAGTTGTACCCCTGGAAATCTTGGTGGTGATACCCAGAGCCTGGAAGAAGGAAGTCTTCTCGGGACCCAGACCGGTATTCTGTGCTGGCACAGTGACATAACAAGGGGCAATGGCACTGGCATGGGCAGCAGCTGGCACCTTATTGGCTAAAAGCATATCCCTAATCTCAGTCAGATCTTCCTTAGTGAACACAAAGCCCACGTTCCCCCGAATATGAGGCAGCAGTTTCTCCAGGGCAGGATTGTTCTCCAGATGCCCACGAATGGCTTTGTGCATCATGGTGTTTTTTCCCATCAACACAACGGCCTTCCCACGGAGGGACATCCGGATCTGCTGCATCTGCTTGGAGCCCACATTGTCTGCTCCCACAATGAAGTATTTTGGATAATCATCCAAAAGTTGGATAATCTTGAGGAAGTAATTCGATTTCCAGGTAGCCCTGTCTTCCCTGGGCATCTCGGCAGTGCTTCAGGGATTGCCACTCGGGGTTTAAAGACAATGTCACTCGCACGAGGACGCCTGGAGAGAGCCAAATTCGCGTTTTTAAGGCATTCTTCTACTCATTGCCCCTTTGATCTTCCTTTGCCATTTGACTTAGTCTATTTTTTAAGGTGTTATTTTCCTCAGTCAGGCTGTTGGCTCTCATTTCATACTTTTCCTGCATCCTCCTCATTTCTATTCCCAATTTTTCCTCCACTTCTCTTATTTGGTTTTTAAAGTCCTTCTTAAGGTCTTCTATAGCCTGTAACTAGCTCATATTTTCATTTGGGGCTTTTGGTGCAGGAGTTCTGACCTCCCAGTCCTCCTCCTGTTCCATGCTTTCATCCTCTTTGCTCCCAAAATAGGAGTCTAATGTTGCATTTTTCTGTTTATTTTGTTTCCTTTGCCTAGGCACATTGCCACTTAATTATTTGATTTTGGGGCTTGTTGCCACAGTAGGACTCTGCCACCAGACAGCGGAGCTTCCATCCCAAAGTTGGGGTCTTCACAATTTTCAGAGATATTAGATGGGTGGCCTCTGTAAAGCTTCCACATGCTCTGGCAAGTTGGATACCCACCGCAGACCTCCCCCCAGATCACAATCCAGATCCAAGCAGGTTAAAGCAAGAGAGATTAACCCCCAGACTGATTGCTGGATCACCCTACAGTTCGAAGACCAGAAGCTGCAGCTGCAAAATGGCGTCTGTGCTGCTACTTCTCAGCTGATTCTTGCCCCCAGTGGAAGAAGCCGACGTGTTCTCCAAATACTGGTCCCAAAATCCATAGGGCACTAACCTCTCATTTTATCCTAGGAATGTCTGTGTTGATAATTCTGGAATCACCACAGCTGCTGGAGTTCTGGGGTCCCTCCAGCAGGCTGCTGGCATGGCCACCCTGGGGCTAAAACCTCAGCTCATGTAGGCCTGGCTTGGCTCCCAGTGTGCTGTGCTGTCTGCTCTCTGAGTGCTGTGCTGGCTGCTCCCTGCAGGGCTGCTGGGCTGTCTTCAGCGGGAGGTTAGCTTCTCTGTATCATTCTGTGGTTGCTGGAGCTCCAGAAGTTGGTCAGAGTCCACCTTTTACATTGTTTGGAAGTGGTGGGGGACTGAGCACCTTGGAAGTGCTGTTTCTACTCCGACATCTTGGCTGGGCCTCTTAAAGCATATTTTATACATTTTTTCAGTGATCTTCATAAATCTAGATAATCAACAAAACAATAAATCAAGTGCTAACTTGTGGCATTTGCATATTTCTGAGGTGAAATGCTACTCACAATGAAAATTTTACAATCAGTGTTCAGAGTTTTGAGCTGCTTTTCACACACTTCTGGACAAGGACATGTTGAATTCTGAGAAGCATAGAAAGTCTTAAATGCACTGATGCAAAGTAAAGTAAAGAGAGCCAGGAGAACAATGTACACAATAATTATAATGAAGAAATGAATAGAAAATTCATCAGAAAATTCAAACTAAACACGAAGAAATTATATGGGACAAATTTGGCCTCAAGGAGGACATATGAGAAGAAATCTCCACCTGCTCTTATTCTGAGAAGGAGGTACATGGATTTGGGATATTGCATATGCTATTACATTTCTTTTTACATATTCATTATTTTACTGAACTTCTTTCATTGACTTCCTCCTTTGTTCCCCTCTCCTAAAACAGTTATACAATTGGCTTTCTGGGAGGCAGGGAAAGAGAAGAGATAAAATCTAGGCAATTTAAAGTCATGTGGTGTCAAAAAAAAAAATCTGTTTAAAATATTGACATGGTTGGGGCCGGCTAGGTGGCACAGTGAGTAGAGCGCCGGCCCTGGAGTCAGAAGGACCTGAGTTTGGATCCAGCCTCAGACACTTAACGCACACACAAATAAAAACCTAGCCATGTGACCTTGGGCAAGTTACTTAACCCCAATTGCCCTCAAAAAAAATATTGACAGGGCATTTCATTTGTTTTCCTCATAGTTGCTTCTTTTGAGAAATCTTATATGACTTGGGGATATAAATGGAAGACACCTTGCAGAAAAGAGAATTTCAGGCTATTATTTTCCTTCCTGCTGTCTCTCCTTCCCCTCCTTACATATCAAGTCAGGGCAAGACTATTCATAAGGCCTCAAGAGAAATCTGGTTCAGCTAGTTTATACTGATGTCTTGAACACTTAATTTTCCCAGTAGTAATAATTACCCTGTGGTAATTAGCATCTACAATATTTAGAGCCATTCATTTTTTAAAAATAATATTGTTTCTCACTTTATTTTTCTGGATTTTTTTTTTTTTACAATATGTATAATATAGAAATTTGTTTTGCATGACTTTACATATTTAATGGGTATTATATTGCTTGCCTTCTTGATGGATAAAACAAGGGGCTGGAAAGAGGGAGATAATTTGCAATTCAAATTTTTAAAAAGAGTGTTAAAAAACTTAAAGAAAAAAAAAGAGACAGCATTTAAGACTGAGAGCATCAGAAAATGTGTCATATAGGAGTTGGTACCTAAGTTGTGTTTTATTAATAATAGTATTTATATATATTTGAAACATTTAATGTTAAGACCTCGAATTTCAGATCCATTTCCTTCCTCCCTTGTCACCCATTCTCTCTGGGGAGATAAGTAATTCAGTATATGTTGTACATGTCTAGCTATGCAAAACATTATCATAGTAGATATATTGTACAAGGCTGCTTATAATTCCCTCCCACTCATCCCACCCCCACCTGGTCCATTCCCTACATGATCCTGTCCCTCTTCTATAGTGGGTACTTCCAACCTCCCCTCCCCCTAAGGATGCCCTCCCATCCATCATCCCTCCTCACATTCCCCTTCCCCCTATTCTGCTGCAGGTTGAGATATCCCATTTAGTATGTATGTCATTCTCTCCCTGAACCAAATTCAATGAGAATGTGGTTTTGCCTTTTTTTTCCTTCCTATTCTCCCTCTCCCTTGTAACCACTTCCCCTTGCTTCTTCTACATGAGATAGTTTACCCTACCCAGTCTCTCCCCATCTCCTCTTGCCACTTTCCTCTCTCACCTCATAATTTCATCCCTTGAGTATTCTCCCTTCCCAAAAATTCAACCTATGCCCTCTATCCATATATAACTGTAACCATATACACACACATTCACATATGTATTTATATGACCACACACCCTTCTTCCATTATTTTCATAGTGAGAAAGATATCATCAGTCACAGTTATTGCTTTTCCATATAGGAATGTAAACAGTTCAACTTTGATAAGTTCCTTTTGATTTCTTTTCCCTGATTGCCTTCTCAGGCATCTCTTCCTTCTTGTGTCTGGATGTCAAATTTTCTATTCAATTCTGGTTTTTTCCTCAAGAATGCTTGAAAGTCCTCTATTCCACTGAATGACCATATTTACCCCTGAAACAAAATACTCAGTTTTGCTGGGTAGGTGACCCTTGGGTTCATTCCCAGTTCTTTTGCCCTCTGGAATATCATATTCCATGCCCTTCAATCCCTCAGTGTAGAAGCTGCCAGGTCCTGGGCTATTCTGATTGTGTTTCCACAATATTGAAATTGTTTCTTCCTGGCTGCTTGTAGTATTTTCTCCTTGATCTGGGGATTCTGGAACCTGGCTATAATATTCCTGGGAGTTTTCTTTTTGGGATCTTTTTCAGGAGGTGATCAGTGGATTCTTTCAACCTCTATTTTGCCCTCTGGATCTAAAACATCAGGGCAATTATCCTTGAGAATTTCTTGAAGGGTGATTTCTAGGTTCTTTCTTTGATCATGGCTTTCAGGTAGTCCAATAATTTTTAAATTGTCTCTCCTGGATCTATTTTCCAGGTCAGTGGTTTTTCCCATGAGATATTTCACATTGCCTTCTAATCTTTCGTTTGTTTGGATCTGCTTAAGAGCATCTTGATTTCTCATAAAGTCATTAGCTTCCATTTGCTCCAGTCAAACTCTGAAGGAATGAATCTCCTCAGTGAACTTTTGAGATTCTTTTTGCATCTGGCAAATTCGACTTTTTAAGGGATTCTTCTCCTCATTGCCCTTTTGGGCCTCCTTTGCCATTTGAGTTAGTCTATTTTTTTTTAAAGCACTTGGGGTTAAGTAACTTGCTCAAGGTTACAGGGCTAGTCATTATTTATGCATGGGTGCTCATTTTCTGAGGCCGGATGTGATCTTGGGTCATCCCAACTCCGAGGCCCAAGCTCTTACTCACTGTGCCACCTAGCCACCCCTTTAGGGCAATTGGGGTTAAGTAACTTGCCCAGGGTTACACGGCTAGGTTTTTGTTTGTGTGGATTAAGTGTCGGAGGCCGGCTCTGAACTCAGGTCCTTCTGACTCCAGGACTGTCGCTCTATTCACTGCACCACCTAGCCGCCCCCGAGTTAGTCTATTTTTTAAGGTGTTGTTTTCCTCAGTCAGGCTGTTGACCCTCATTTCATACTTTTCCTGCATCCTTCTCATTTCTCTTTCCAATTTTTCCTCCACTTCTCTTATTTGATTTTTAAAGTCCTTCTTAAGGTCCTCTATGGCCTGCAACCCACTCATGTTTTCCCCTGGGGCTTTTGGAGCAGGACTTCTGACCTCACAGTCCTTTTTCCGCTCTATGCCCCCAAAATAGGAGTCTAGGGTTGCATTTTTCTGTTTCCTTTGCCTTGGCATGTTGCCACTTAATTACTTGACTTTTGGGCTTGTTGCCACACTATGGCTTTAAGGCCAGATAGAGGAATTTTCGTCCCGAACATGTGGGGGGCAACTTCCGTTTCTAGCAAGCTGTAAACCCACCCACGACTTCCACCCTAGATCACAATCCAGATCCAGAGTGCTTAAAGGAAGAGCGATTACCCCCCCAAGACTGATCGCTGGATCTCCCTACAGTTAATTGCAGGCCAGGAGCTGGAGCTGCCTCTGAAAACTACAAAATGGAGTGTCTCCTCAGCAGCTTCTAGCCCCCAGGGGAGGGAGCCGACGCATTCCCCAAATACAGGTCCCAAAGTCCATAGGACACTAACCTCTTACTTTGTCCTAGGCGTGTCTATGTTGACAATTCTGCAGTTGCCACAGCTGCTGGTGTTCTGGGGTTCCTCCAGCCGGCTGCTGGCCCTGCCACCCTTGGGCTAAAACCTCGGCTCACGCAGACCTGGGCTCCGCTCGGCTCCGCTCCCTGTGCTCTGTGTGCTGCGCGCTGCTGGCTCCCAGACTGCTGTGCTGGTCCTTCCTGCAGGGCTGCTGGGCTGTCCTCAGCGGGAGGTTAGCTTCTCTGTGTTGTTCTGTGGGTGCTGGGGCTCCAGAAGTTGTTCAGAGTTCCCTTTTACATAGTTTAGTGGTAATCTGGGGGCAGAGTGGCTTGGATGAGCTGTTTCTACTCTGCCATCTTGGCTCCGCCCGAGCCATTCATTTTAAAGATTAGGGGACTCAAGCCCAGTGAGTTTAAAAATAACTCATATAATGTCACACAAATAGGAAGTAAGACCTGTGTGCCCTGACGCTTTTTTTTATACTTTGATGTCCAACACCATAAACTCTCCCCAGGCTCCAAAATGTCTCCTCTCTAGAACTTTAGGTACTTTGTGCCATGGTATAGTGAGCACTCGGGTTGAAATTCTAATTTGCCTACTCACAAGGGAAGCCCCTACAGCCTGTAGAATCCTAGGCTCAAAAAAGGAATCATAGCATTTGCCTGCTTCTTGAATCATATGAACCTCTAAGTAAGAACAAAGCTGAAGTACTAGAGCAACTTAATAAACCGTTATAAGAATACATCTGCACAGAATTTTGGAAATGCAATCTAAAGAACTTTAAATTAAGAGGAACAGGAGAGGGACAAGAGCATTTCTGGCTAGTTGCTCCTCAAAGCTAGATCAGAGGGCCAGAGATTTAGATCTGAAAAGGACCTTAGAGGAAGGGATCACAGAATCCAACCACTTCAATTTACAGCTGGCTAAGGTGAATTACAGATAGGCTTTGTTCTTTTGAACTTAGAGGGTAGAATCTGGAGCATTTGAACAAAATGAGGTTTGATGTAAAGACAATTTTCCTCATGATAAGAGCTATCCAAGTGTAGAATTGGTTCCTTCAGGAGTGGTGACTTCACCCATACTGGACACCTTCAAGGAGGGGCTAGATGACCACTTGTCATAGTCATATGTTATAAACACATACTACGGGGATCTCTGTAGGGTATAGGTTGCAATAGATGTCCTCTAAGATTGCTTTGCAATACTCAGATTTGCTTTTAAAAAATAAGTTATACAAATAATAACTGGAGTGAGAAGTAGATAATCTAATGGGGTCCTGGAGCAAAGGAGATCTTTACTAACTGGAGAATTCATTAAGGCATTTTGGCAAGGACACCTCCGTTCTACCCTCTCTTCTAGTTTTGAGGAAAGTGAAAAGGAAGCTGGTTTCCCTGTTATAAGTCCAGGTCACTTTTCCAATGCCTTCATACCTTAGACTTTCTCCAAATCATGCAAGATCTAGTCACACAGCTAAGAAGTGGTCATAGGAACTTGACAGTTCACCCTGACTCCCAATTTACAGCCTTGAACAGCTCATCCATTGTGACTAATATCTGACTCCCTATTTCCATAATGAACATGCTTCCCACCACAGAGAATGACATAAAGCTCATAATGGTAAGCAAGTTCTTGTAATGGAAATGCACATTTGAAGATCTTCCCTGCCCCTAGGCCCTTTGATTGGCTTAAGTGACTCTGAGAACCTTCTTCAACTTGAAAATATGCTCTGCCTCCTAATAGGCTGAATGTGATCACATGAAGCTTATGGTAGGAGGCTTGGTTTTCAGGAATGACCACACCTTGATGCTGTGTGATTGGGCAGTGGTTCAAGAGGGTGGTTACATTCTCTGAGCCAGGAGAAGGCTATATAATCCCTGATTTGAGGCTTTGCTTTGGGGCTCACTTTGAGAAGTGTTGTGTGATTTGACCAGATGAGACTCTGGGCAGCCATTGAGAGCTCCCCGGCTTTGAAAACCCAGATGTTGATGGTAACTGGTAACTGGTAACTGGTAACTGTGATTTGGTATTGATGTTTGTAATGTTGGGACAGTTTGGAAGCCTGTCTGTTTGATCTGTAAGTTCTGTCTGTATACTCTGAAGTTCAGGATGCTGTCCTTTTCCACCTGAACTAGGTAATATACATTTATTTGATTAAAGTAAGCTTGTTAACTGATTTTGAGTTGCTTTCCTTTACAAAAGCAGATCTAAGAACCTGTGTTGCAAGCCACTCTGGGGATGCTGGGGTGCTTGCTGCTACAGTTCTCTACTTTGGGTCTGAGACCTGCCTGACCAACTCCTTCAGGCACCCTCTCTCCATATCACAAATCTGATGTGTCTCACTACATGAAATCTCTCTTCATTAAAGCTTCAAGTCTCAAATGACATCTCTTTAACTTACCTATCAATCATCTTGCCTCTCCCTTCTGGCAATATGTTTGCCAATTATTGACTTTGGAAGATGCTTGGAAGAGTCACAAGTAACATCTTCCAAACCACTTTTTTGAAATCCATCATCTGACTAAGTTTCCGGCTTCATCTGGTTGGTCTTGCTATATAAGGGCCCCTGGTAGGCAAAGTTTTACAGGAGGAGGTAGAGAAGGAAATTCAGATTCCTGCTG
The DNA here is from genome assembly GCA_011680675.1 of Gymnobelideus leadbeateri. NCBI lineage: Eukaryota > Metazoa > Chordata > Mammalia > Diprotodontia > Petauridae > Gymnobelideus > Gymnobelideus leadbeateri. Next base: position 40,517 of record WOXC01000691.1, on the reverse strand, counting down.
AGACACCTTGGGAGAGATCCAGGTGAGACCCACCAACCTAGCTCCACCTTCCCCTGGGGCCCTAGGATGATGGTGAGAAGTCCCTTTGCTGTTCACATCCCAAGGGGGCCCTTGAGAGACCATTCTGGCCCAAACCTCTACAGACCTCTACTCCAAGTTTAGATATCAGAATGATATGAGTATTAGACATTATCAGGATGAGTATCAGAATGAGGAACATGTCCTCAAGGATCTCCTTGTGATCTACTTGGTCATCTCCAACCAATCTCAGGGAGGCACTTTAAATCAAACATGGTCAATGAATTCCAAGGACAATATACTTTTGCTGCACTTGTAAAAAGTGGACAATATTATTGCTTTGTAAGTGATGCAGATGCTACTAAAACCTGACTGTGACATGTTGGTTACATTCCTTCCTGTCCTGGAACCTCAGTTCCTTTATCTATACAATGAGATGAATAGACTATATCTTCTCTAGGCTCCCGTGTGATTTGGACATTTTGGTAAAAAACTCCATTTAAATGTCCTCTGGTTTTACAAGTGAGGAACTGTAAGATTTCTTCATAATAGCTTTCTCTTTGTGATAAAGGATGAAACTTCTAAAGCTAAACTTGTCTCAGTTCAGTTGTTTTCAGGATCAAGTGCCAGTCTTACCATCCTGCATGCTCAAGGCTTCAAAATGAATGATTTCAAATGGAATCCAAGGATTTCTGGTGTCCTCAGAAAGGGGCAGAATGAAAACCATTGGGTTTCACTTTGATTTCCAGATATTTGTACAAGAGCAATGGTAGGGATGCAGGAAGGTGCCAGGATTTCTGTCTCCAGGTCATTTAACCCACACCATAAGTCTTCCCTGACTGTGTAGCTCTGAGGGTGACATGACATGATGGGAAATCCAGAAGAACTAGAAGATGGTTAGAGGAGGCAGGCACTGACAATTCTTTTGGGGAGGTGCTAGACACATTCAATGGGTGATTTTCGGGGGAAAAATTGAAAAATGGTAATCTGCATTGCAAATTATTGGTACTGGCACTCTATCTCAAAGGTGGGCAACAGATGAAAATACAGATTCAAGACAGACTGATAAATTCAAGGGATTTTCATCCATTTTACATAGAGAAGCCTGGCATGGTTGAAGAGTCAAAGAGAGGGAGGTTGACAATACCCACCATCCTCCCTGAAGAATATTCCACGTGGAGTTTCAAGAGAGAAACTGTCCTCAGCTGGAAGTACAGTGGGGGGTATGGAGGTGGAAGGGCATTGGATTTCTTCTCTACTTTATTCACCATATTGTTAAACCTTCTTTGCCTTAGTATGAATGGAACTAACAATGAGATTATTTAGAGAATTCTGACAATTTCAGGCACATATCGAGGGAGAATCTTATTTTCAAAGCATACTTTAATTCAGATATTGTCTAAACTAGTTATTCCTTTTTTGCATATTAGATGTGAAGACCCTGATGCGTTTAGGACTTGTGCTCCTGTGTTGCCAGTTCCCAAAGAGCTTAACTGCAGAGGCAGAACAAAGCCCAGCACACCGAATAGAGGTAACTGCTGGTAAGTTCCCATCTGACTTAGACCTGATCCCTTTCCAGGAGAGCCCAGGCCTGAAAAGAGAAGACCAAGGGGACAAAGGGTGATAAGAGCATGAGATGTGTCTGCCTTTGGGAGGTGAGGTGGTGGGAGGCTGCTGGTGAGTCAGTAATCTTGGAGTCAGTGCATGTGAAGAAGAGAGGAAGAGAAGGGTCTGCTGATTGCCATAGAGCCTCCTCCTCAACCATCATTCTCACCATAAACATCGAGGTAGTACTTACTATGCAAACCTTGAGGTCCTGTTCACTATAGTACCAGGAAATATGCTGAGTGCTTCACAATTTTCATCTCATTTGATCCTCACAACAAGCCTGGGAGGGAGGTGCTATGATTGTCCCCATTGACACCTGAAAATAATGAGGCCAACAGAGGTTAAGTGACCTTAACCAGGGTCACACGGTGTCTGAAGCTAGAATTGGACTCAGGGCTTTCTGACTCCAGGCCCATGGCTCTCTCCACCATGCCACTGACATGGACAACCAAGCAATTACAGGATAGCACAGGCAATTAGAATTGAGGAGAGTTTATTTAACAGGTGGTGTCTGTTTCCCTGCTAAAATCCAAGGGAAGGCAGCCCCAAGCAGTCTGTCCAGCAAGCTTTTTAAACAGTAAAAAGTACTTCCTGAAACAAACATCAGTCAGCAAGGCAACTATTGCTATATAGGAATGTAAACGGGGGGGGGTGATTTGCAAGCTAATGGGGCTGATCTTTGTTTTGGTTACATCTTGGTTACAAGTCAGGTTCAGGACGTACCTTTATGCTAGGTTCCTGGGGCCCCCTGAGAGGCCTTGTGAGGGGCATTGTGTAGAAGCTAGCACTATGGGAACCTGACACTTCACTCCCCCCTTTTCAAGGACATGACTAGAACTTGGATACAACAGAGGCCAAGGGGCAAAGAGTTTGACTGCCTGAGTCCATTTTCTAACATATGTGGTTGATTAATCAAGCAGGGGGCTATAGGGATTACTGGTGATAGTAAGGGGTAAGAAGACAAACAGAAAAAAGACATCATGGCTGCCTCTTAAGTTTCAACTGCAAGTCTCCAGTTGCTTCAGCTGTCCAGTGGTCTGGAGCAGTGGTCAACTTGATTTGGGCACCATGTCTCTTTCACTGGATTCTGTGAAGCAGCTTGGTCAATGCCAGGAACTGCTTTCTGAATTTTCCAAAGAGCCTGGAGCAACTTAAGCAAGGCATCATGACAGATATCAAAGGCCTGAGAAACAGAATCAACTACTCAAAAACACAGTTTTACAGATAATAGTCCACTTCTTCTAGCCATGCAAGACTAAGTTCAAACAAATAATTCAGTTTTCTTAGCCACACAGGGCTAAGCTCAGTTAATAGAAAAAGACACAATTACATTAAGTCAGGTACAAGTCACCAAGATAACCAATGAAACTTACATGCAAATAATAAACCTGTTTTCATTTAAGAAATACTTTTAAATCCCAGATGCCTCATGTAGTTACAGAATTTAAAAAGCAGTTTTCCTTCTCCATTTCAGATTTAGAGGTAACCTGATAATTGTGACCTAATCTAAAATCCAAAAATCCATACCTCTGATCTTATTCCCAAACATGTTCAAAACATGAAGTAACATAATAAGAAATTTTTAAATCCAATTTTATACATCTGTATTTAATCTTAGGTGTCATCAAGTCTGATACTGTTGCTCTCCCCAAACTTCACTATCCCGGTCAATCCTGTGTCTATTTTACTACTTTTTTGCCTTATTATTAATAAGGATGTTATATCTATATTTATTCATTCATTTGGCCCTGAATATTACTTCTTAGTGTATTTGCTATAGAATAAAAGGAGGGACAGTGTCATAAACCTTGGCAGAAGGAAAACTTCCTTAGACTTGTTTGATTCCAAGCATGAGTCATTTCCACTAGTCATTCAGATAGTCACCAGGTGCTGAAAGCAAGGCTTAGGCATAAATAGGTGGGAGGTTTCCTTTTCAGAAAGAATATTCACAGTTGCGAAATAGCGTCAGAGAGATCCCACTTCGGTGGTGTCCCAGGTTGTCCCCAGACTTTTTCCAAGCCCAGACATCCAGCTTGAACAGTTTGCAGCCTGCAGCCTCTGCCATACCATTATCAGTTTTAATGACCACTCCTGTAGTCAAGGCTTTAGAGAAATAATAAAATTTGCAGTTCCCCAAATTATTAAATAGCAAATAAATATGGACTAGTGTCCTTCAGATAGGGCCATCTAAAATTTGATTGAGCTGTTAATTACTAATCTTTCTGACTTCTAGAACTGATATCAATTATCTGGAAACAGGAGGGGCTGGATTAACCCCATTTGTCCCAAACCTTATCTGCTTTGTTCATCTTTTCATAAACAGACTTTAAAGACAGTTTGAATTAACCTGGTGTTAAAATGGTATTTTTCTTTTCTCTTGACTAAAGCATCTCTTATTAAATTAAATACCAGGCACCCAAATACCTTATCATTCCAAGCAGCTGATCATTTCCCCCTTAAACAGCCAGGACCCGAAATCATTTGGGTAGATCTGTCTCTGTTTCATAAGGGGCTGGTTCTGTTTTCACTCTGATTTAAAATTTTCTTCTAAAAGTATTCTCTCTTCTTTTAAAACAGTTTTAAGTTTTATAAATGATCACTAAGCTTTTATGAAGAAAGTTAGTTGAAAACTTAAAATAATCTTAAGCAGTTTGAATAACTTTTTGCACATGTTCCAATTCTAGGTGAAAATAATATTTGAGCTCATTTTTTACTAACTACTTGCTCTGAACATAGAAACATGCTATAGAAGGAAAAAAGCAGGGCCCAAGTGCCTTTTACCTCAGACAAAAATCCTCACCAATCACAGCTTAGAGCCAGTTAGTTATTATTTAATCCTCATGGAGCTGCAATAAGTAATAAAAATTTATCAGATCTCACAAATATAAGGAATTCCATTTATCACCTTCCCTCCTTTCTTTCTTCAGGTTTCTCATTTCCTCAGTAAGGAATTCTACAAAATATCTTTCCAATTTACCTTGTACAGAGAGAATCATTCATTTTATCATTAGTAATGTGGAAACTAAAACTTTAAATCACTGTACATTTCCAGAATAGCCAAAAAGTAAAATGAACAATCAGCCATCATAGTAAATATCAGCAGAATTTTTACTAACTGTTTGTATCCCAAATAGAACAGCTTTAAGTGATCAGATTTTATAACATAAAAAATCCAATTCACATAAAATAAACATTATAAGATAGGATTAGCAGAACTGGTAAAGTACCATAGCTGGTTTTACACAACTTTTTTCTCCATCTTTTAGTTTCAACAAAATTCAGATTGAAAACTGCTTTATCTAACACCCTTTCTGGCTCACAGTAGTCACTCAACTTTTACAGTATGAGGGGAATTTACAATTTAGGAATACCATAATAACACAATGACATTATGACATTAAATTCATTTCCAATTCATCACATACAGAAATTATTGGTAGAAAATTAGCCTTACCAAATGCAGAGGCTTTTTTTCTCTCCTCACAGCTGCAGAGTCTGGTTGTGGACCAAGGGGTTTGCAAGTGTGGGAGGGTCCTACTATTCTTCAGCACTCTCCTTAATATGATCTGGTGGGAGAGGGTTTAACAAAATCTGTTTGAATGTTATCAGCTGTTATAACTTTTACTCCAATAAACTTTATTTATGTGTCCACTCCATAAAAACTTCTTTGAAAGTGATAGCTTTGACCTCTACAGAAAAGTGATTTATTTCCTGGGGAGTGTCACCTACTCCCCCCCCACTAAAAACAAAACAAAACAAAAACAAACAAACATAAAAAACCAAACTTCTCTTATCAAATTTTAGAAAATATTCCAATTTGTCTAAATGTCAAATAGCAAAATGAATTCTGACTTATCTTTAGCATCAAATTGGTAGTGACACTTTCTACTTTTCATATGAATTCAATTGACTTACAGTTTTATTCTAAATAGCAAATAAATTATACCTACCATATAACCTAAACAAGACAACATTTTCCTCTTTTTCTCTCCCTCTCCAGCCTGCATTCAGCAACAGGGGAAGGGAGGAGGGGGAGGGAAAGAGTAACTACAGCATTCCAAAGGCAGTCAAGCAGTCCAGCTGCAGTTTAAACCTTACAGGATGTCAGATTACACATTCACACTCATTCATACAGACACACAAGGACAGAACAGAGAAAGAAACTGACAGGAAGTTTCCAAAAGCTCACAGAGGATTGTCAGAAATGCTGGGCACAAATCATATGTCTGTGTGGCTTCTAGATGGATGCTAATGGAATCCAGATAAGACTTACTTTAAGATAACCACCGTAGCCAAGTAGCTAGCTGTGAGTGTAGTTCCCACCCACACCCTTCCCAGGTCTTTTCCACTTTAACATGTGTGTGTGTGGGGAGGAGCTTTTGTTTCAGGACTTGTGGCCACTTATAATTACAAAGAGCCTTAGAATTCCACAGGAGGAGGGTGTCTCTCTTTCTTGGGGCCCTGATTGCTGTTGACCCATGATGGAATAGACAAGATAAAATGAAGACAGGTGAGGATGATATGAAGGATAAAGCGAAACACAAACCCAAAATTAGGACACAGACACTAGACACAGAGAACAAATGAACAGAAATAGGGTACTCTGTTGGTATCCCAGCACAGAGGCCAGTAAGGGCATTTAGCGCTGAGTCCAGCTTAGCCACTTACTTTACAGGAGTACTCAGCAGAACACAACAGACAGAACACTCGTTTGGAGCCAAATGAGCAATAGAAAGGAAGGAACTCCCGGTCTGCACAGGAAGTCTACTCAGTCCTGGGGCCGAGAGTGTTTATTCACCAACTGGTGTCTGTCTCCCTGGTAAAAACCAAGGGAAGGCAGCCCCAAGCAGTCTGTCCAACAAGCTTTTAAACAGTAAAAAGTACTTTCTGAAAGAAACAGCAGTCACCAAGGCAAATGTTGCTACATAGGAATGTAAACTAAGCGGGGTGGGGAGGGGCCAGGGAGCTTGCAAGCTAATGGGGCTGATCTTTGTTTTGGTTACATCTTGGTTACAAGGCAGTTGGAGGTCGAGGTTTCATAATGGTCATACCTTTATGCTAGGTTCCTGGGGACCCCTTAGGGGCCTTGTGAGGGGCCTTGCGTAGGAACTAGCATTATGGGAACCTGACATTTCACTATCAAGGAAAACTGCCCTGATATTTTAGAAGCAGAGAGTAAAATAGAAATTGAATGAATTCACTAATCACCTATTGAAAAAGACCCCAAAATGATAATTCTTAGTAATATTACAAATAAATTGTAGAATTCCCAGGTCAGGGAGAAAATATTAAAAGCAGTCAGGAAAAAAATGGGTACTATGGAAATACAATCAGGATAACACTAGATCTAGCAGCTTCCACATTAAGGAATCAAAGGGCTTAGAATATGATATTACCTAGGTCAAAGGAGCAAGGATTAAAACCAAGAGTCACCTACCCAGCAAAACTGAATATAATATTGCAGGGGGAAATGTGTGCATTCAATGAAACAGGATTATCAAGCATTTTTTTCTTTTTTTTTTTTTTGTTGTTTTTGGAGGGCAATTGGGATTAAGTAACTTGCCCAAGGTCACACGGCTAGGTTTTTGTTTGTGTGTGTGTTAAGTGTCTGAGGCCAGATCCGAACTCAGGTCCTTCTGACTCCAGGGCTGATGCTCTACTCACTGCGCCACCTAGCCGCCCTGATCAAGCATTTTTTTATTAATTTTACTTTGCTTTTTCCTTTTTAGAGGGGGGAAGGCAGGGCTATTGGGGTTAAGTAACTTGCCTAACATCACAGGGCTTGGAAATGTTAAGGGTCCAGATCAGGAGGGTCCCAGGCAGAATGCTTCCTCCATGGGTGAGATTCCTATTTGGGGTCTGAATCTCATAGTTAAAGTAGTTCTGAAAACAAAGAAGGCATACTCCCAGGTGTTTTTTAGCAAGGATGGAATCTTGTGTGAGGCCTGGGATAGAGGACAATCCCTCCAATGTTCCCCCAAGAGTAATGTCTCCCTGGAATGGCTTGTTTCAGGAATTGGACAGTTATGCTATCTCTTCTCAAGGATGTGGCTGGGGTCCCGGGAGAGGAGTGGCCCTCATGTTCTCAGGATTCCACTGTTCCCAAACAGCTTGGGGGTAACAGGTCATATTGACTTGGGGCCTTGGTTTGCATAATTTTCCTCCTCAGAGAGGGGTTTACTTTGACCCTTTGTTCAGGCTTAAGTTATCCAAAGCATAGGCCATCTCTGCAACTGGGGTCATATATATATATACTTTCCTTATCCTAAAGCATACATAGATGTATATGTATGTATGTAAAATTGCTCTACACATACTTCTATTTATCAGCTCTTTCTTTGAATACAGATAGTGTCAATCTTCATATGTCCTTTATAGTTAATTTCGTTATTTATAAGAGTCAAAATCACTTATTCTCTCAAAGTCATTTTAAAAACAACATTGCTGTTACTGTATACAGTGTTCTCTTGCCTCTGATCATTTTGCTCTTCATCATTTCATGCAAGTCTTTCCATGCTTTCTAAAATCACTGAACTCATAAAACCATACATACCCTCTCACTCAGCAATACCCCTACTAGATCTGTTACCTGAAAGAGATTAAAAAAAGAAAAGGACTTATATGCACAAAAATATTTATAGCAGTTCACTTCTGGGGGCAAAGAATTAGAAACTGAGAGGATGCCCATCAATTAGGGAGTGGCTAAACAAGTAATGGTATGTGGTTATGATGGAATGCTCTTGTTCTATAAGAAATGATGAGCAGGATGCTCTGAGAAAAACCTGAAAGACTTGCATGGGATGATGCAAAGTGAAATGTATTGGGTATGAAGTAACAGCAATATTGTAAAATAATCAGCAATACAATGATCCAAGACAACTCTGATGAAAAATGCTGTTCAGTCCCAGAGAAAGAACTGATGAAAAGTGAATACAGACTGAAGAACATTTGTTTTTCAAATTTCTTTATTTTTTGATAATTTTTTCTATGTTTTCTTTGACAACATGACTATTATGGAAATGTTTTGCATGACTACATATATATAAACCTATATCAAACTGCTTTGCCTTCTCAGTAGGGAGAGGGACAGAGGAAGGGATAGAATTTGAAGGACAAAGTTTTAAAATTAATGTTAAAATGTTTTTACATGTAATTGGGGCATTTTTTTTCTTTATTAATTTCTTTCTTTACTTTTGGTTTACAAGATTCAATTCCATAATTCCTTGAGTTTCAAATTTTCTTTTCCTCCCTTCCCTTCACACCCCCCCCCCATGAGGACATACAATCTGGTATAGGATCTGCAAATACTTTCACATTAGACATTAGGTTACACAAGAAGATTGTATTGGATGGAATGAAAAATGGTAACGAGGAAATAAAACCAAGCAATAAAAAAAATCAAGTAGTTTGCTTCAATAAGGAATCAAACTCAGTTCTTTCTAGTTCTGTTTCTGGATGTAGACATCTCTCTCCATCCTGAGCTTATTGGAATTGACATATATCACTGCATTGCTGAGAAGAGTCCAGTCTGTCATAGTTGGTCATCACACATTTGTTGTGTCTGATTTCATACAGATTTCTCCTGGTTCTACTCTTCTCACTCAGCATCAGTTTGTATAAGCCTCTCAAGGTAAATATGAAGAATGTCTGCTCCTCATTTCTTATAGCACAATAATATTCTATTACATGCATATGCCATAATTTGTTCAGCCATTCCCCAATTGATGGGTGCCTCAATAATTTCCGATTTTTGCAACAACAAAAAGAGATGCTATAAATATTTTTATACATATGGGTCTTCCTCCCACTTCTATGATCTATTTGGAATACAACACTAGAAGTGGTATTGCTGCATCAAAGTGTATGAAATTATTTATAGCCCTTTGGGCATAATTCTAGATTGCTCTCCAGAATGGTTGGATCAGTTCACAACTCCAACAGCAATGCATTAGTCTTATAATTGGGGAGATTTTAAAATAAATATTTAAAGATAAAATAAAGTCATGGAACTCATTTCTTAGCACTGTAGTTTTCCCTCACAATCATATACCACAACTTGTCAGCCATTCCCTAATTGATGGCAATTACTGCGATTTTCAGTTCTTTGCCACATAAAAAGAGCTACTATAAACATTTTAGAGCATATAGGTTCTTTACCTTTTTCCCTAATGCTCTTTGCAAATAGACCAGGTGATGGTATTGCTGGGTCAAAGGGTATACACAATTTAATAACTGTTTGGGCATAATTCCAGATTGTTCTCCAAAATGGTTTGATAAGATCACAATTCCACCAAAAATGAATTTGTATCCCAATTTTTCCACATCACCTCCAACATTTGTCACTCCCCTCTTTTATCATTTTATCCAACCTAGTAGGTATAAAATGATATTTCACAGTTGTTTTAATTTTAATTTCTCTAATCAATAATATTTTAGAGCATTTTTATAGGACTATAAATTAATTTACTTCTTCATTGGAAGACTGTCTGTTCATATCTTTGACCACTGATCAATTGGGGAATAACTTGTACACTTTTGGATTGAAAAAGATTTTATATATTTGAAACCTTTACTGAGAAGCTCTTTATAAAGTTTTCCCCCTGTTTTCTGCTTTCCTTCTGGTCTAGGCTACATTTGTTTTATTTATACAAAAATTAATGTAATGTAATTGAAATGACCCATTTTACACCTAATTTTGTTCTCCATATCTTCTTTATTCATAAATTATTTCCATATCCATAAGTCTGATAAGTAATATGTTCCATATTTTTCTAATTATCTTGTTAAATCTATCTTTATATCTAGGTCATGTATCCATTTTGACTTGATCTTGGTCAATGGTTTAAGATATTGGTCTATGTCCAGTTTCTGCCATACTGCTTTCCAGTTTTTCCAACAATTTTTTTTTTTTACCAAATAATGAATTTTTATCTGAAAAATCTTAACTCTTTATGTTAGTTAAATGCATGGTTATCATTTTAATTTGCTGCTGTGAGTTTTATGATTACTCCATTCCACGGATTTACCTTTCAATACTTTTTTTTTTTCTTTTTGGAGGGGGAATGCAGGGCAATTGGGGTTAAGTGATTTGCCCAAGGTGACGCAACTAGTAAGTGTTAAGTGTCTAAGCCTGGATTTGAACTTGGGTCCTCCTGAGTCCAGGGCTGGTGCTCTATTCATTATGCTACTTAGCCATCCCTACCTTTCAGTTTCTTAACCAGTACCAGATAGTATTGATAATTACTGCCTTGTAATGTAGCTTAAGATCGGGTACTGCTAAAATCCCTTCCTTTACATATTTTCCCTATTATTTCCTTTGATATTCTTATTTTTCTCTTTTTCCAAATGGCATTAAATATATAGGATAGTTTGGGTAAAATTGTCATTTTTATTATATTGTCCCCCATGAATAAATAATGTTTCTCTATGTAAATCTGATTGCATGTTTCCCAGTTAGTTAGATCTGATTGCATAAAAAGGTCTTTTCATAATTTTTATATAGTTCTTGGATTTGTTTGGCAGGTGTACTCCCAAGTGTTTTATGTTGTCTAAAGTTTTTTAATTGGAGTCATTTTTAAATTTTTGGATTAATTTTTTTCCTCTCCTAATATTTTTTATTAATTTATTAGTTTAGTTTCAGTTAACAAGATTCATTCCATAGTTCCTTGATTTTCAAATTTCCTTTACTTCCCTCCCTCCTCCCCTCACGACAGCATATAGTACAGTATAGGGTCTGCAAATGCATTCATATTAGACATTATTCCAATTACAAAGGCGTATTGTACTAGGTGGGATGAAAGATGGTAAGGAAGAAATAAAGCCAAACAATGAAAAGAACAAGATCATTTAGTTTGCTTCCATCAGGATTCAGGCTCAGTTCTTTCCAGTTATATCTCTGGATGGCGCATTTCTCACTTTCTTGAGTCATTCGGGATTAACTTATATCACTGCATTGCTGAAAAGAGTCCAGTCTGTCATAGTTAGTCATCACAGATACGGTTTGTCTGTATACAAATTTCTTCTGATTCTACTCTTCTCGCTCAGCATCAGTTTGTATAAGTTTCTCCAGGTAATTATGAAATCCGTCATCTCCTCGTTTCTTATAGCACAATAAAATTCCATTACATTCATATACCACAACTTGTTTAGCCATTCCCCAATTGATGGGCACCCCTTTAGTTTCCAATTCTTTGCAACCACAAAAAGGGCTGCTAAAAATATTTTTGTACATATGGGTCTTCCTCCCACTAATATGATCTCTTTGAGATATAACCCTAGAAGTGGTATTGTTGGGTCAAAGGGTATGAAATTATTTATAATCCTTTGGGCATAATTCCAGATTGCTCTCCAGAATGGTTGGATAAGTTCACAACTCCACCAGCAATGTATTAGTGTTCCAATTTGTCCACATCCTCTCCAGCATTTGTCACTTTCTTGTTTTGTCATCTTAGCCAATCTGACTGGAGAGATGTGGTATCTCAGAGTTGTTTTGACTTGCATTTCTCTAATTAATAGTGATTTACAGCATTTCTTCATATGCTTATAGATATCTTTAATTTCTCTGAAAACTTCCTATTCATATCCTTTGACCATTTATCAATTGGGGAATGACTTGTATTCATATATATTTGGCTCAATTCTCTATAAATTTTAGAAATGAGTCCTTTATCAGAGACACAAGTTGTGAAAATTCTTTCCCAATTTCCCACCTCCATCTTGATCTTGGTTACATTGGCTTTGTTTGTGCAGAGGCTTTTTTGATTAACTTTTTAATTTACTTTTAGTTTACAACATTCAGTTCCACAGTCCCTTAAGTTTCAAATATTCTCCCCCTCCCTCTCCTTCCCATCCCCATGGTGGCACTAAATCAAATATAGGATCTACAAATATCTTCATATTAAACATTAGTCAGGTTGTAAAGAAGGATTATAACCAATGGAATGATCAATGGGAAAGAGGAAACAAAACAAAACAAGAAAGAAAGTGCTTTGATACAATCTGCATTCAGACTCAGCAGCTCTTTCTCTCAATGTGGATATCTCTTTCGATCATGAGTCTTTTGGAGCTGATTTATAACCTTACATTGCTGAGAGGATCTCAGTCGATCAAAGTTAGTCATCACACATACATTCTGTTTGTGATTGTGTACAAATTTGTCCTTGTTCTGCTCTTCTCATTCTACATCAGTTTATATAACTTTCTCCAGTTTATTATGAAGTCCGTTTGTTCCTCATTTCTTATACCATAGTAGTATTCCATTGCATTCATATACCACAATGTGTTTAACCATTCCCCAATTGATGGATATCCCCTTGACTCCCAGTTCTTTGCCACCATAAAAAGAGCTGCTTTAAATATTTTTGTACACATGTGTCTTTTTTCCACTTCTGTGATTTCTTTGGGATACAGCCCTAGAAGAGGTATTGCTGGGTCAAAAGGTAAGCACTTATTTATAGCTCTTTGGGCATAGTTACAGATTGCTCTCCAGAATAGTAACTCCATAAAAAATGCATTGGTGCTCCAATTTTTCCACATTCCCTATAGCAGTTATCATTTTCCTGTTTTGTCATCTTAGCCAATCTGGTTGTTGAGATGTTGTAACTCACGAGTTGTTTTGATTTGCAATTCTCTGATCAATAGTGTTTTAGAACTTTTTTTCATATGCTAACAGATTTCTAATTTCATCTTCTGAGAAATGCCTGTTGACAACGTTTAACCATTTATCAATTGGGGAATGACTTGTATTCTTATAGACTAGACTCAATTATTTATACATTTTAGAAATAAAGCCTTTATCAGAGACACTAGTTGTAAAGATTCTTTCCCAATTTTCCTCTTCCCTCTTTTTTTTTGCTTTTTGGAGGGCAATTGGGGTTAAGTAACTTGCCCAAGGTCACACAGCTAAGTTTTTATTTGTGTGCGTTAAGTGTCTGAGGCCAGATCTGAACTCAGGTACTTCTGACTCCAGGGCTGACACTCTACTCACTGCGCCACCTAGCCACCCCTCCTCTTCCCTCTTAATCTTGGTTACATTGGCTTTATTTGTACAGAACATTTCAATTTAATGTAATCAAAATTGTCCCTTTTTCAGTTTCTAATGCTCTCTACCCTTTGTTTGCTCATAAAATCTTCCCCTCTCCATAGATCTGAAAGGTAAACTTGCTCTCCCAGATTGTGTACCGTGTGTAAGCCTTTATACCTAGATCATGCACCCATTTTGACTTGATTTTGGTATATGGTGTTAGATATTGGTCTATGCCCAATTTCTGCCATATCATGTTCCAGTTTTCTCAGCGTCTTTTGTCAAATAGTGTTTTTTTTTTCCCAAAAAATGGGTCTTTGGGTTTATCAAACAGTGGATTACCATAGTCATTGACTGTTGAATCTTGTGTACCCAATCTATTTCATTGATCTACTACTTTATTCCTCAGCCCAGTATCAAGTAATGTTGATGACTGATGCTTTATAATATAGATTAAAATCTGGTATGGCTAGGCCACCTTCCCTAGCATTTCTTTTCATTAATTCCCTTGATATTCTGGACAATTTGTTATTCCAAATGAATTTTGTTACTATTTATTCTAGCTCTATAAAGTAATATTTTGGTAAATTGATTGGTATAACACTAAATACGTAATTTAATTTAGGTAAAGTTGTCATTTTTTTATTATAGTAGCTTGACCCAGCCATGAGAAAGTAATGTTTGTCCAGTTAGTTAGATCTGACTTTATCTGTGTGAAAAGTGTTTTGTAATTGTGTTTATATAGGTCCCGGGTTTGTTTTGGCAGGTAGATTCCCAAATATTTTGTAATGTCTAGAGTAATTTTAAATGGAATTTCTCTTTTCATCTCTTGCTGTTGGATTTCATTAGAGATATATAGGAATGCCGAGGATTTATGTGAGTTTATTTTAAACCCTGCAACTTTGCCAAATTTAATTATTATCACAAGTAGTTTTTTTTTTTACTAGCATTCTCTAATTATATCATCATATCATCTGCAAAGAGTGATATCTTAGTTTCTTTTTGCCTATTGTGATTCCTTTAATTTCTTTTTCTTCTCTTATTGCTACTGCTAACATTACTAGTTTGAATAAGAGGAGTGATAGTGGACTTCCTTGTTTCACCCCAGATCTTACTGGAAATTCTTCTACTTATCCCCATTAAATATAATAAAATGGGGTAAGTTTTTTACTATCTCCACTTGTAAAATTTTCTTTGTGATACATATAGGCATGCTGACTGGATTTACTTTACATCTTGCTACTTTCCTAAAATTATTATTCCAAATAACTTTTTAGGTGAATAGTTGGGATTTTCCAACTATATCATTATGTCATCAACAAAAAGAGATCATTTTATTACCTCATTCCTTATTCTGACAACTATTTCTTTGCTGGGACTTCAATACAATATTGAATAATATTGTTGACAGTATACATTCTTGTTTCATACATGATTTTCTTTTTTGGAGGGCAATTGGGGTTAAGTAACTTGCCCAAGGTCACACAGTTAGGTTTTTGTTTGTGTGTGCGTTAAGTGTCTGAGGCCGGAACCAATCTCAGGTCCTTCTGACTCCAGGGACGACGCTCTACTCACTGTGCCACCTAGCTGCCCCTATACCTGATCTTTTAATAAAAATTACTGTTGAAATTCAGTGAAAAGGTTTTTTGGGTTTTTTTTTTGCATCTTTTGACATAATAATATGGTCTTTTTAATTTTATTATTGATATAATCAATTATGTTTGTTTCTTTTTTTTAGTTTACATCATTCATTTCTACAAAGTTTTGAGTTACAAATTTTCTCCCCATTTTTCCACTACCTACCACCCCAAAACAATGATCCCACTGAATATCCCCTGCCCCAATCTGCTCTCTCCCATATCTTCTCTGATTCCCCCTCTGACTTTCCAATAGGGCGCATTGGATCTCTATGGCCCATTGCCTGTATATCTTATTTTCCAGGTACCTGTAAAATAATAATAATAATAATAATAATAATAATATGTCTTTTAAACGATTGTATTTAAAACTCAGTATTCCAGATTCTTTATTTTTTCTCTTTATTTATTTATTTTTAAACAAATGCTTTATTAACTTCTGTTTTACATCATTCATTTCCATCAGATTTTGAGTTACAATCAATTTCCCCCCATTATTCCCCTACCCAACCTCCCAGAATAGTAATCCCACAAGATATCACTTCCTCCAATCTGCTCTCTCCCATACCCCCATTGACTTTTCCATTAGAGGAAGGTGAGTCTTTGTATGCCAATGCCTGCACATCTTATCTCCCTATTACAAGCAAAAGAGTATTAATAATAGTATTTATATATATTTGAAACATTTAATGTTACGACCTCAAATTTCAGATCCATTTCCTTCCTCCCTTGTCACCCATTCCCTCTGGGGAGATAAGTAATTCAGTATATGTTGTACATGTCTAGCTATGCAAAACATTATCATAGTAGATATATTGTACAAGGCTGCTTATAATTCCCTCCCACTCATCCCACCCCCCACCTGGTCCATTCCCTACATGATCCTGTCCCTCTTCTATAGTGGGTACTTCCAACCTCCCCTCACCCCAAGGATGCCCTCCCATCCATCATCCCTCCTCTCATCCCCCTTCCCCCTATCCTGCTGCAGGTTGAGATATCCCATTTAGTTTGTATGTCATTTTCTCCCTGAACCAAATTCAATGTGAATGTGGTTTTGCCTTTTTAGCCTTCCTTATTCTCCCCCTCTTTTGCAACCACTTCCCCTGCATGGGATAGTTTACACTACCCTGTCTCTCCCCATCTCCTCTTGCCACTTTCCTCTCTCACCTCATAATTTCATCCCTTGAGTATTCTCCCTTCCCAACAAATTCAACCTATGCCCTCTATCCATATATAACTGTAACCATATACACACACATTCACATATGTATTCATATGACCACACACCCTTCTTCCATTGTTTTCATAGTGAGAAAGATATCATCAGTCACAGTTATTGCTTTTACATATAGGAATGTAAATAGTTCAACTTTGATAAGTTCCTTTTGATTTCTTTTCCGTGATTACCTTCTCAGGCATCTCTTCCTTCTTGTGTCTGGATGTCAAATTTTCTATTCAATTCTGGTTTTTTTCCTCAAGAATGCTTGAAAGTCCTCTATTCCACTGAATGACCATATTTTCCCCTGAAACAAAATACTCAGTTTTGCTGGGTAGGTGACCCTTGGGTTTATTCCCAGTTCTTTTGCCCTCTGGAATATCATATTCCATGCCCTTCGATCCCTCAGTGTAGAAGCTGCCAGGTCCTGTGCTATTCTGATTGTGTTTCTACAATATTGAAATTGTTTCTTCCTGGCTGCTTGGAGTATTTTCTCCTTGATCTGGGGATTCTGGAACCTGGCTATAATATTCTGGGAGTTTTCTTTTTGGGATATTTTTCAGGAGGTGATCTGTGGATTCTTTCAACCTCTATTTTGCCCTCTGGATCTAAAACATCAGGGCAGTTTTCCTTGAGAATTTCTTGAAGGGTGATTTCTAGGTTCTTTCTTTGATCATGGCTTTCAGGTAGTCCAATAATTTTTAAATTGTCTCTCCTGGATCTATTTTCCAGGTCAGTGGTTTTTCCCATGAGATATTTCACATTGCCTTCTAATCTTTCATTTGTTTGGATCTGCTTAACAGCATCTTGATTTCTCATAAAGTCATTAGCTTCCATTTGCTCCAGTCTAACTCTGAAGGAATGAATCTCCTCAGTGAGCTTTTGAGATTCTTTTTCCATCTGGTAAATTTGGCTTATTAAGGCATTCTTCTCCTCATTGCCCTTTTGGGCCTCCTTTGCCATTTGAGTTAGTCTATTTTTTAAGGTGTTGTTTTCCTCAGTCAGGCTGTTGACCCCCATTTCATACTTTTCCTGCATCCTTCTCATTTCTCTTTCCAATTTTTCCTCCACTTCTCTTATTTGATTTTTAAAGTCCTTCTTAAGGTCCTCTATGGCCTACAACCTGCTCATGTTTTCCCCTGGGGCTTTTGGAACAGGACTTCTGACCTCACAGTCCTTTTCCCGCTCTATGCCCCCAAAATAGGAGTCTAGGGTTGCATTTTTCTGTTTCCTTTGCCTTGGCATGTTGCCACTTAATTACTTGACTTTTGGGCTTGTTGCCACACTATGGCTTTAGGGCCAGATAGAGGAATTTTCGTCCTGAACATGTGTGGGGCAACTTCCGTTTCTGGCAAGCTGTAAACCCACCCACGACTTCCACCATAGATCATAATCCAGATCCAGGGAGGTTAAAGCAAGAGCGATTACCCCCCAAGACTGATCGCTGGACCTCCCTACAAATTTGCAGGCCGGGAGCGGGAGCTGCCTCTGAAAACTACAAAATGGCGTTTGTCCTCAGCGGCTTCTAGCCCCCAGGGGGAGCCAACGCATTCCCTAATACCAGTCCCAGAGTCCATAGGACACTAACCTCTTACTTTGTCCTAGGCTTGTCTATGTTGATAATTCTGGAGTCGCCAGGGCTGCTGGTGTTCTGGGGTTCCTCCAGCTGGCTGCTGGCCCTGCCACCCTGGGGATAAAACCTCGGCTCATGCGGACCTGGGCTCGGCTCGGCTCCTGAGCTCTGTGCGCTGCACGCTGCCAGGTCCCAGACCACTGCGCTGGTCCTTCCTGCAGGGCTGCTGGGCTGTCCTCAGCGGGAGTTTAGCTTCTCTGTGTCGTTCTGTGGGTGCTGGGGCTCCAGAAGTTGTTCAGAGTCCCCTTTTACATAGTTTGGGGGGAATCTGGGGGCAGAGTGGCTTGCATGAGCTGTTTCTACTCCGCCATCTTGGCTCCGCCCCCAGTATTCCAGATTCTTTCCCTTCTTCCCTCCTCACCCATACTTATTGGGAAGATAAGCAATTCAATATAGGTTGTCCATGTGTAGCTATGCAAAACATTTCCATAGTGGATATATTAAGAAAGACTGACTATATTTCCCTCCATCCTATCTCACTCCCCACTTGTTCTGTTCCCTACTTTGATGCTTTCTCTTTTCAAAAGTGGGTGCTTCCAACTTCCTTCCCCCCAACCTGCCCTACCTTCCATCATTTCCCCTCTAACCCTTTCTAGCTACTCTCCTGTAGGATGAGATACCTTAGTTAGAGTGTATGTCATTCCCTCCCTAAGCCAAATTCAATGAGAATAAGGTTGACTCATTCTCTTTTGCCTTCCTGTTCCTCCACTCCGTTTTAACAGTTTTCCCTGGCCTCTTCTGTATGAGATAATTTATGTCATTGTGTCTCTCCATCTCCTGTCATTATATACCTCTATCAACTCCTAATTTCACTTGTGAAGTATCATCCTTTCTTATTCAGTTGGCCCTGTGCCCTCTGTCTAGAGTCAGGTAGATCTGAGTTCAAAGTTCAAATTCTGCCTCAGACACATTAGTTATTTCATCCTGGGCATAGCTTTATAAATTTTTTTTAAATTAAACAAATGCTTTATTAACTTCTGGTTTACATCATTCATTTCTGCCAGATTTTGAATTACAATTTTTCCCCATTTTTCCCCTACCCACCACCCCAGAATAGCAGTCCCACAAGATATCCCCTCATCTGATCTGCTATCTCCAATATATTCTCCCATGTCCCCTTTGACTTTTCCATTAGGGCACAATGAATTGCTGTGCCCCAATGCCTGCACATCTTATCTCCCAATTACATGCAAAATAATGTTGATAGAGAAAGAGAAGAAGCCCCAGCCTGCAGACTTACCAAGGACGAATCACAGTCATCTCACCTTCATCTCACAAGGGGACAGGAAGAATCACTGGAGGAAGGTAGGGGAGTCGGGCCCCCAGTGGAGATAGCAGCTTCTCCTGCAGTGATCAGCTCCCAGCCTGAAAGTTTAGAAACTGCCTGCCCGTATAATACAGGGGCTAGAATGGCAAAGTAAATTCTAGTCACAATGATCCTCCCATCCCTCCCTCATGAAGTAGAAAACCCAAAGATAAGTCTCCCACACAGATTGAAATCCCAAGTTAATGGTAATAGCCTCAGGCTTGGGAGTCTCCAAGAAGGGGTGTGACTGAGAAAACCAGGAGTCTGAAGAAAAGAGAGGGAGGGGTCCCCAACAAGCTCCACCTCACCAACAAAAGCCTGCTTATAGCCCAGGGGTATACAGGCAGAAATCAATTCACCTCCACAGTCTTGACATTCCTGCCTTATCCTAAAACTAGACACCCAGGCCCTTACCTCATAGCCTGAGAAATTAAGAAATACGAAATCACAATGGGAAGGAAAGAAGCTGAGAAGGAGAAGGGGAAGGCAAGAAAGTCTATCCAAGCCTACTATGTAGGTCAAGAACAACCAAATACACAGGACAATATAGACTGTGAATGTGGATGGGATGAATTCTCCCATAAAACAGAGGCAGATAGCAGAATGGATTAAAAGCCATAATCCTACAATATGCTGTCTACAAGAAACACATTTGAAACAAAGGGATACATACAGGGTAAAGGTAAAAGGTTGGAGTAGAATTTATTATGCCTCAGCTAAAGTAAAAAAAAAAGTAGGGGTAGCAATACTTATCTCAGATAAAGCAAAAGCAAAAATAGATCTTATTAAAAGAGATAAGGAAGGAAACTATATCCTGCTAAAAGGCATCATCAAAAATGAAGCAATATCATTACTTAATATATATGCACCAAGTGGTATAACATCCAAATTCCTAGAGGAGAAGTTAAAGGAATTAGAGGAAGAAATAGCAAAACTATATTAGTGGGGGACCTTAACCTCCCCCTTTCTGAACTTGATAAATCTAACCTCAAAATAAACAAGAAAGAAGTTAAAGAGGTGAATAGAATTTTAGAGAGACTAGATCTGATGGATCTCTGGAAAAAACTGAAAGGGGGTAAAAAGGAATCTACTTTCTTTTCAGTGGTTCATGGCACATACTCAACAATCGACCATTTACTAGGGCATAAAAACCTCACAATTCAGTGCAGAAAGGCAGAAATATTAAATGCATCATTCTCAGATCATGATTCAATAAAACATATATGCAATAAAGGGCCATGGAAAGATAGACTAAAAACTAATTGGAAATTAAACAATTTAATCCTAAAGAATGGGTGGGTCAAACAAGAAATTATAGAAACAATCAATAATTTCATTCAAGAGAATGATAATAATGAGACAACATACCAAAATCTGTCTGATGCATTAAAGGCAGTTCTTAAGGGAAGTGTTACATCTCTGAGTGCATATGTAATTAAAGCAGAGAGAAGGGAGGTCAATGAATTGGACATGCAATTGAAAAAGCTAGAAAAAGAACAAATTGAAAATCCCCAACTTAGTACTAAATCAGAAATATTGAAAACCAAAGGAGAGATTAATAAAATTGAAATTAAGAAAACTATTGAATTAATAAATAAAACTAAGATCTGGTTTTATGAAAAAAAAAAACAATAATATTGATAGACCCTTAGTCAATATGATAAAAAAGAAAGAATAAAACCAAATTATGAGTATCAAAAATGAAAAGGGTGAATTTACCTCCAATGAAGAGGAAATCAAAAAAACAATGAGGAATTATTTTTCCCAATTGTATGCACATAAATATGACAATCTTAGTGCAATGGATGAATATTTACAAAATTACAAGTTGCCCAGATTAACTGAAGAGGAAGTGAATTACCTAAATAACCCCATCTCAGAAAAAGAAATCAAACAACCCATCAATGAACTCCCTAGGAAAAAATCTCCAGGGCCAGATGGGTTTATTAGTGAATTCTATCAAACATTTAAAGAACAATTAATTCCAATACTCTACAAACTATTTGGGAAAATTAGTGAAGAAGGAGCCTAACCAAATTCGTTCTATGACACAAATATGGTACTGATTCCTAAATCAGGAAGAGATAAAACAGGGAAAGAAAATTATAGACCAAATTCCCTCATGAATTTAGACGCAAAAATTTTAAATAAAATATTAGCCAAAAGACTCCAACAACTTATCACAAAAATATTACACTTTGATCAGGTAGGATTCATTCCAGTAATGCAAGGATGGTTTAATATTAGGAAAACCATCAGTATAATTGAGCATATCAACAATAAAACTAGCAGAAACCACATGATTATCTCAATAGATGCAGAAAAGGGGTTTGACAAAGTACAACATCCATTCCTATTAAAAACACTAGAAAGTATAGGAATAAATGGAGCCTTCCTTAAAATAGTTGATAGCATCTATTTAAAACCATCAGCAAGTATTATATGCAGTGGGGATAAAATAGAAGCTTTTCCAATGAGAACAGGAGTGAAACAAGGGTGTCCACCATCACCCCTCTTATTCAATCTGGTTTTAGAAATGTTAGCAGTAGCAATTAGAGAAGAAAAAGAAATCAAAGGAATCAAATTAGGCAAAGAAGAGATCAAGCTATCACTCTTTGCAGATGATATGATGATATACTTAGAGAATCCTAGAGAATCAAGTAAGAAACTACTTGAGACAATAAATGAATTTGTCAAAGTTGCAGGATATAAAATAAACCCAAATAAATCCTCGGCATTCCTGTATACCTCTAACGAAATTCAACAGCAAAAGATAGAAAGAGAAATCCCATTTATAATCACTGTAGACATTATAAAATATTTGGGAATCTACCTGCCAAAAGAAACCCAGGACCCATATGATCACAACTAGAAAACACTTCCCACACAAATAAAATCAGATCTAACTAATTGGAAAAATATCAATTGCTCATGACAGGGTCGAGCTAATATAATAAAAATGACAATTTTACCCAAACTAAATTATATATTTAGTGCCATACCAATCAATTTACCAAAAAACTACTTTTTAGAGTTAGACAAAATAATAACAAAATTTATTTTCAAAAACAAACAGTCTAGAATATCAAGGGAATTAATGAAAAGAAATGCTAGGGAAGGTGGACTAGCTATGCCAGATTTTAATATGTATTATACAGCAGCAGTCATCAAAACTGCTTGGTACTGGCAGAGAAGTAGAGTAGTGGATCAGTGGAATAGATTGGGCACAGGAGACCCAGCAGTTAATGAATATAGTAATCTATTGTTCGATAAACCCAAAGACCCCAGTTTTGGGGATAAGAACGCACTCTTTGACAAAACCTGTTGGGAAAACTGGAATACAGTATGGCAGAATCTGGGCATACATCATTATCTAATACCATATACCAAAATCAAGTCTAAATGGGTGCATTATCTAGGTATAAAGGATGATACTGTAAGCAATCTGGGAAATCAATGGATAGTTTACCTGTCAGATTTGTGGAGAGGGGAGTTCTTTAGGACCAAACAAGAATTAGAGAGCATTATAAAATGCAAAATGGATAATTTTGATTACATTAAATTGAAAAGCTTCTGTATAAACCAAGCCAATGTAACCAAGATCAAGAGGGAGGTGGGAAAATGGGAAAGAATTTTTACAACCTATGTCTCGGACAAAGGACTCATTTCTAAAATATACAGAGAATTGAGTCAAATCTATAAGAATACATGTCATTCCCCAATTGATAAATGGTCAAAGGATATGAACAGTTTTCAGAGTAAGAAATTGAAGATATCTATAAGCATATGAAGAAATGCTCCAAATCACTATTGATTAGAGAAATGCAAATTAAAACAACCCTGAGTTACCACATCTCTCCAGTCAGATTGGCTAAGATGACAAAACAGGAAAATGACAAATACAGGAGAGGATATGGGTAAATTGGAACACTGATTCATTGCTAGTGGAGTTGTGAACTGATCCAACCATTCTGGAGAGCAATCTGGAATTATGTCCAAAGGACTATAAATAATTTCATACCCTTTGACCCAGCATAACCACTTCTAGGGTTATATCCCAAAGAGATCATAGAAGTGGGAGGAAGACCCATATATACAAAAATATTTATAGCAGCTCTTTTCCTGGTTGCAAAGAATTGGAAATTAAAGGGGATAGAATTTAATTTGAATTGGAAATTAATTGGGGAATGGTTAACCAAGCTGTGGTATATGCATGTAATGGAATACTATTGTGTTATAAGAAACGACAAGCAGACAGACTTCATATTTACCTGGAGACGCTTACACAAACTGATGCTGATTGAGAAGAGTAGAACCAGGAGAAATTTGTATATAATCACAGACACAACATATGTGTGATGACCAACTATCACAGACTGGACTCTTCTCAGCAATACAGTGATGTAAGTCAATCCCAAAAGACTCATGAAGGAGAGAGATGCCTACATACAGAGAAATAATTAGAAAGAACTTAGTTTGAATCCTGATGGATGCAAACTACTTGATCTTTTTCTTTTCATTGTTTGGTTTTATTTCCTCTTCATAATTTTTCATTCCATCTAGTACAATATGCCTTTTGTACCCTGACTATGTCTAATGTGAAAGTATTTGCAGATCTTATACTATATGCCATTGTGGGGGTTAGGGGGAGGGATGGAAGAGAAATTTGAAACTCAAGGAAATACGGAATTGAACCCTGCAAAATAAACAAATTAATAAAAAAAAAATTTAAATGTTTGCTTCTAACTACCCTTTCTCCCAATCTGCCCTCCCTTCTATCCTCCCCACTCTTATCCCCTACTCCCCTATTTTCCTGTAGTGTAAGATACCCAGTTGACTGTGTATGCTTTTCATTCCTTAGGCCAAATTCAATGAGAATCAGGTTATCCCATTCGATTTCACTTTCCTGCTCTTGTACTCCATTGTAACAGTTTTCTCTTCCCTCTTTTATATGAGATAATTTACCCTAATCTATCATGCCCTTTCTTCTTCTCCCAATAAATTCCTCTCACCTCTTAATTTTATTTTTTAGATATCATCTCTTCATATTCAACTCATTCTGTGCCCTCTGTGTAGGTATCCATGAACAGACAAATGCACACTCACATATATATTTATATATATACATGCATCCTCTATGTAAATATATATGTATGTGTACTTATATATTTACATAGGTATTCCCTTCAGCTATCCTCATACTGAGAAAAGTCTTGTATAAGAGTCACAATGATCATTTTATCATGTAGGAAGGTAAATAATTCAAATTTAATAAGTTCCTTATGATTTCTTTTTCCTGCTTACCTTCTCATGCTTCTCTTGCTTCTTGTAATTGAAAGTTAAATTTTCTGTTTAGCTCAGGTTTTTTCATCAAGAATGCTTGAAAAGTCCTCTATTTCGTTGAATGACCATATTTTCCCCTGTAGCATTACACTCAGTTTTGCTGGGTAGGTGATTCTTGGTTTTAGTCCTAGCTCTGGAATATCATATCCCAAACCCTTTGATCCCTTAATGAAGAAGCTACTAGGTCTTGTGTTATCCTGATTGTGTTTCCACGATACTCAAATTGTTTCCTCCTGACTGCTTGCAGTATTTTCTCTTTAATCTGGGAACTCTGGAATTTGGCTACAATATTCCTAGGAGTTTTCTTTTGGGGATCTTTTTCAAGAGGCTATTGGTGAATTCTTTCCATTACTATTTTGCCCTCTCATTCCAAAATATCAGGGCAATTTTGCTTGATAATTTCTTGATAGTTGGTGTCTAGTCTCTTTTTTGGATCATGGCTTTCAGGTAGACTACTAATTTTAAAAATAATCTCTCCTGGATCTATTGGCCAGGTCAGTGGTTTTTCCAATGAGATGTTTCACATTGTCTTCTATTTTTTTTCATTTGTTTGGACCTGTTTTATAATATCTTGATTTCTCACAAAGTCATTAGCTTGCAATATAATTTTGCAAGTTTGTTTCAATATAATTTTGAAAGAATTATTCTTTTAAGTGAGTTTTTGAAATTCCTTTCCCACCTGGCAAGCTCATCTTTTTTAAAGCACTCTTCTCCTCATTGGCTTTTTGGGCCTCTTTTGCCATTTGATTTAGTCTATTTTTAGAGGTGTTATTGTTTTTAGTATTTTAGGGGTCTCCTTTGACAGGCTGTTGACTCACTTTTTGTGATTTTCTTCCACCATTCCTATTTCTCTTCCCAAAATTTCCTCCACTTTTCTTGCTTGATTTTCAAAGAACCTCCATGGCCTGTCACCAGTTCATATTTTTCTTGGAGGAGTTCTGACCTCAATGTCTTCCTCCCACTCTATGCCTTGATCCTTTTTGTCCCCCCAAAAGGATTCTATTGTTTGTGCTTCTGTTGCTTGCTCATATTGGCAGCCAATAACTTGACTTTTGAGCTCTTTGCCACAGTAGAACTCTGCTTCCAAAATGGAGAGAGCTTTTTACCAAATCACTGGACTTTTTGGAGCTGCTGGAGCTATTAGATGGGTGTCCTCTCTACAGCCGCCATATACTCTGGCTCACTGCTTACATACCCCAGGAGCACTACCCAAGATTAGGATCTGGATCCAAGCAGGTCAAAGTAAGATTGATTACCCTGTGAATGGTCACTTGGTTCCCCTACAATCTGTTGACCAGGAGCTCCAGACGCAGCCTTGCAGCAATGGCTGCAGCCGCCAAACCTCCACTGCTTCTCATTGTGCTCGTGGCAGTCAGAATGGTTTGAACAAAGTTCCACACTGACCTTTTACTTTGTCTTTGGCATTTGTGGATTGAGGAGTCTGGAAATCAGCACAGCTACTGGTGATCTACTCACCCAAAGTCTGACCCAGCCTCTGCTTGTTGGGGCCCCTGTGTGGTTAAAACCATGACTCAGTTAGGACTGTGCTCAGCTCCCAGGGTGCTGCAAGCAATCTTTCATGCCACATGGTAGGCTTCCTTCAGTGGAAGATTCCTTTATCTCTGTAACTTTGTGGGTTCTATACCTCTGAAGTTTGTTTAGAGATATTTTTTATATGTATTGAAGGAGGTGGAAGCCAAAGCCCTGCAGAAGTCCCCTGACTACTCTGCCATCTTGGCTCCACCATGCCCCCATCCCTAAGTGAGACTTTTTTAAGGGGTTATTTTCTTCAGTATTTATTTGGGTATCCTTTAAAAGGCTGTTGACTCATTTTCATGATTTTCTTGCATTATTCTCATTTCTATTACCAATATTTCCTCCACTTCTCTTACCTGATTTTCAAAATCCTTCTTGAGCTTCTCCATGGCCTGTAACAAATTCATATTTTTCTTGGAAGCTTTTGACGTGGGAGTTTTGACTTTGTTGTCTTCTGTTTCCATCCTTTTGTCCTTTTGGTGCCCAAAAAAGGATTGTATTGTCTGACTGCATTTCCTCTGTTACTTATCTTGCCAGCCAATTTCTTGACCTTTGAGCTTTTTGTCATGGTAGAACTCTGTTTCCAGAGCTGTGTCCCAAATTGCTAGGATATTTGCAGTTGGAAGAGCTTTGGCCAGAAATATAAGGAGGCTGCCCTTACTACAGCCTCCACAAGCTCTGACACACTGACATTTCTCACTCCAGGACCACTGCCCAAGAATGTGACCCAGATGTAAGCAGGTCTAAGCAACAAGAATTACCTGCTGAATGGTGGCTTGGTCCCCTTATAATCTGCATCCCAGGAGTCCTTGAGGCAGCCACATAGCAGCAGCTCAAGTCACTTGAGATTATATTTTTAAAGTGATAAGAGCAGAACGTGGCATGTACTAGACATTATATAGATGATAATAATAGTAGTGCCAGCAGCAGTAGCAACAATAACTAGGTAAAGGCTTCATATTAGAGGTAGTATTGAGTTTTGAAGGAGATTAGGGATTCTAAGAGACAAAGGTGAGAAGGCCCTTCATTGCAGGCATGGAGGGACACCTCTACATAGGAACAGAGGTGGGAGGTCATGACAAACAAGAGGAACATCAAAGTAATCAGTTTGATTTCTCTGTATAGTGCATGCAATTGACTTATGACTGGTAAAGTCAGAAAGTTAAGTTAAAGTAAGATTGCAAAGGTAGTAAATGCTAAATGATTGAGGGTTTATATTTGATCTTACAGGAAAGTGGAAACTTCTGGAGTTCACGGAATAAGAGTGTTACCTG
The DNA here is from genome assembly GCA_011680675.1 of Gymnobelideus leadbeateri. Lineage (NCBI taxonomy): Eukaryota > Metazoa > Chordata > Mammalia > Diprotodontia > Petauridae > Gymnobelideus > Gymnobelideus leadbeateri. Next base: position 12,924 of record WOXC01000691.1, on the reverse strand, counting down.
TGTTTTAGTAATAGCATTTTGGCAATTGTTTGGAGGATGGGTGAGAGAGACAAGAAGCAATGCACTAAGACCATTTAGGAAGGTTTGGAAATTGTCCATTTCAGGAAAGAGGTGATAAGGGACTGAGATAGGCAATGGTCATAAGAGTGGAGAGAAGAGGATGGAAGAGATGTTATGGAAGTCAATTGACTGTCTTCCAACCAACTGTATGTCATGAGGGAGAGTGAGGAATCCATGATGTCTCTAAGTGTACAGACTTAGATAACTAGAAGAATGACAGTACACTTTTGCCTTGCATATAGTGGCAAGAGTGGTCAATTTGGAATCCAATGACTTAGCTTTCAATCCTACACTTTTTACTATTAACTATGTGCCATTGGACTAAGTCACTTAGTCACTCAATCTTAACCTTTTTTTCCCTCAAATGCTTTGTTAAATTCTAGTTTACATCATTCATTACCACGAGATTTTGAGTTACAATTTTTCCCCATTTTTCTCCTACCCACTACCCCAGAATAGCAGTCCTACAAGATATCCCCTAATCCAATATACTCTCTCCCATATATTCTCCCATACCCTCTTCGAATTTTCCAGCAGGGCAAGGTGAATCTCGATGTCCCAATGCTTGTATAATTTATTTCCCAATTATATGTAAAATGATATTAATAATAGTATTTATATATTTTTAAACATTTGATTTTAGAACCTTGAATTCCAGATACATTCCCTTCCTCCCTTGTCAACCACCCTTACTGGGAAGATAAGCAATTCAGTATATGTTGTACATATGTAGCTATGCAAAACATTACCATAGTAGATATATTGTAAAAGACTGACTATATTTCCCTCCATCCTATACCACCTCCAACTTAGTCTATTTTTTTTTATTATTATCTAGACTTAAGAAAGTGTTGAAGGAAATGTTAATAATGCATATTTTTTTAAACAAATGCTTTATTAACTTCTGTTTTACATCATTCATTTCTGCCAGATTTTGAGTTACAATCATTTTCCCCCGTTATTCCCCTACCCAACCTCCCAGAATAGCAGTCACACAAGATATCGATTCCTCCAATCTGCTCTCTCCCATACCTTCTGACATACCCCCTTAGACTTTTCCATTAGAGGAAGGTGAATATTTGTGTCCCAATGCCTGCAATCTTATCTCCCAATTATAAGCAAAAGAGTATTAATAATAGTATATATATATATTTGAAACATTTAATCTTAAGACCTGGAATTTCAGATCCATTTCCTTCCTCCCTTGTCACCCATTCCCTCTGGGGAGATAAGTAATTCCGTATATGTTGTACATGTCTAGCTATGCAAAACATTATCATAGTAGATATATTGTACAAGGCTGCTTATAATTCCCTCCCACTCATCCCACCCCCACCTGGTCCATTCCCTACATGATCCTGTCCCTCTTCTATAGTGGGTACTTCTAACCTCCCCTCCCCCAAGGATGCCCCCCCATCAATCATCCCTCCTCTCATCCCCCTTCCCCCTGTTCTGCTGCAGGTTGAGATATCCCATTTAGTATGTATGTCATTCTCTCCCTGAACCAAATTCAATGTGAATGTGGTTTTGCCTTTTTAGCCTTCCTTATTCTCCCCCTCCACTGCAACCACTTCCCCTTGCTTCTTCTACTTGGGATAGTTTACCCTACCCTGTCTCTCCCCATCTCCTCTTGCCACTTTCCTCTCTCACCTCATAATATCATCCCTTGAGTATTCTCCCTTCCCAACAAATTCAGCCTATGCCCTGTATACATATACACACACATTCACACATGTATTCATATGACCACACACCCTTCTTCCATTATTTTCATAATGAGAAAGATATAATCACTCACAGTTATTGTTTTTCCATATAGGAATGTAAATAGTTCAACTTTGATAAGTTCCTTTTGATTTCTTTTCCCTGATTACCTTCTTAGGCATCTCTTGCTTCTTGTGTCTGGATGTGAAATTTTCTATTCAGTTCTGGTTTTTTCCTCAAGAATGCTTGAAAGTCCTCTATTCCACTGAATGACCATATTTTCCCCTGAAAAAAAATACTCAGTTTTGCTGGGTAGGTGACCCTTGGGTTCATTCCCAGTTCTTTTGCCCTCTGGAATATCAGATTCCATGCCCTTCGATCCCTCAGTGTAGAAGCTGCCAGGTCCTGGGCTATTCTGATTGTGTTTCCACAATATTGAAATTGTTTCTTCCTGGCTGCTTGTAGTATTTCTCCTTGATCTGGGGATTCTGGAACCTGGCTATAATATTCCTGGGAGTTTTCTTTTGGGATCTTTTTCAGGAGGTGATCGGTGGATTCTTTCAACCTCTATTTTGCCCTCTGGATCTAAAACATCAGGGCAGTTTTCCTTGAGAATTTCTTGAAGGGTGATTTCTAGGTTCTTTCTTTGATCATGGCTTTCAGGTAGTCCAATAATTTTTAAATTGTCTCTCCTGAATCTATTTTCCAGGTCAGTGGTTTTTCCCATGAGATATTTCACATTGCCTTCTATTCTTTCATTTGTTTGGATCTGCTTAAGAGCATCTTGATTTCTCATAAAGTCATTAGCTTCCATTTGCTCCAGTCTAACTCTGAAGGAATGAATCTCCTCAGTGAACTTTTGGGATTCTTTTTCCATCTGGCAAATTCGACTTTTTAAGGCATTCTTCTTCTCATTGCCCTTTTGGGCCTCCTTTGCCATTTGAGTCAGTCTATTTTTTAAGGTGTTGTTTTCCTCAGTCAGGCTGTTGACCCTCATTTCATACTTTTCCTGCATCCTTCTCATTTCTCTTTCCAATTTTTCCTCCACTTCTCTTATTTGATTTTAAAGTCCTTCTTAAGGTCCTCTATGGCCTGCAACCCGCTCATGTTTTCCCCTGGGGCTTTGGAGCAGGACTTCTGACCTCACAGTCCTTTTCCTGCTCTATGCCCCCAAAATAGGAGTCTAGGGTTGCATTTTTCTGTTTCCTTTGCCTTGGCATGTTGCCACTTAATTGCTTGACTTTTGGGCTTGTTGCCACACTATGGCTTTAAGGCCAGATAGAGGAATTTTCGTCCCGAACGTGTGGGGGGCAACTTCCGTTTCTAGCAAGCTGTAAACCCACCCACAACTTCCACCCTAGATCACAATCCAGATCCAGGGAGGTTAAAGCAAGAGCGATTACCCCCCCAAGACTGATCGCTGGATCTCCCTACAATTAATTGCAGGCCAGGAGCTGGAGCTGCCTCTGAAAACTACAAAATGGCGTCTCTCCTCAGCAGCTTCTAGCCCCCAGGGGAGGGAGCCGACGCATTCCCCAAATACAGGTCCCAAAGTCCATAGGACACTAACCTCTTACTTTGTCCTAGGCATGTCTATGTTGATAATTCTGGAGTCACCACTGCTGCTGGTGTTCTGGGGTTCCTCCAGCCGGCTGCTGGCCCTGCCACCCTGGGGCTAAAACCTCAGCTCAAGGGGACCTGGGCTCCGCTCGGCTCCACTCCCTGTGCTCTTCATGCTTCGAGCTGCCGGCTCCCAGACTGCTGCACTGGTCCTTCCTGCAGGGCTGCTGGGCTGTCCTCAGCAGGAGGTTAGCTTCTCTGTGTCATTCTGTGGGTGCTGGGCCTCCAGAAGTTGTTCACAGTCCCCTTTTACATAGTTTGGGGGGAATCTGGGGGCAGAGTGGCCCAACTTAGTCTATTCTCTACTTTGACTGTGTCCCTTCTCACAAGTGGGTGCTTCCAACTTCCCTCCCCACCAGGGCTGCCTTGCCATCCATCAACCCCCTCTCATCCCCTTCCCCCTTACTCTCTTGTAGGGTGAGATATCCTATTTAGTATGTATGTCATCCTCTCCATGATCCAAATTCACTGAGAATAAGGTTTGGCCTTTTTGCCTTCCTGTTCTTCCCCTCCCTTATAACCATTTTGCCTTGCCTTTTCTATATGAGATAGTTTACCCCATTCTGTCTCTCCTATCTCCTCTCATTATATTCCTTTCTCACCTCTTAATTTCACTTTTTAAGTATCATCCCTTCCTATTAAATTCAACCTGTGCCCTCTATCTTTGTATACCTGTAAACATATATGCAAACATTCACATATGTATTTATATGCCCATATACCTTTCTTCAGCCATTTTCATACTGAGAAAAATTTCATCAGTTACAACTATCATTTTTCCATGTAGGAATGTAAATCATTCACTTTTGATAAATTCCTTACGATTTATTTTCCCTGTTTTCCTTGTCAGGCATCTCTTGCTTCTTGAATCTGAATGTCAAATTTTCTATTCAACTCTGGTATTTTCCTCAAGAATGCTTGAAAGTCCTCTGTTCAGGGGAGGTGGAGCCAAGATGGCAGAGTAGAAACAGCGCGTTCAAGCCACTCTCCCCCCAGATCACCTCCAAACTATGTAAAAGGGGACTCTGAACAACTTCTGGAGCCCCAGCACCCACAGAACGACACAGAGAAGCTAACCTTCCGCTGAGGACAGCCCAGCAGTCCTGCAGGAAGGGCCAGCACAGCACTCTGGGAGCTGGCAGCACACAGCACGAAGAGTGTGGGGAGCCGAGCATAGGTCCGTGTGAGGCACGGTTTTAGCCCCAGGGAGGCAGGGCCAGCAGCCGGCTGGAGGGACCCCAGAACACCAGCAGCTGTGGAGATTTCAGAATTATCAACATGGACATGCCTAGGACAAAGTGAGAGGTTAGTGCCTATGGACTTTGGGACCAGTATTTGGGGAATGCATCGGCTTCCTCCCCCGGCGGCTAGAAGCCACTGAGGAGACACGCCATTTTGTAGTTTTCAGAGGCAGCTCCAGCTCCTGGCCTTCGAACTGTAGGGAGATCCAGCGATCAGTCTTGGGGGGTGGGGAGGGGTAATTGCTCTTGCTTTAACCTCCCTGGATCTGGATTGTGATCTGGGGTGGAGGTTGTGGATGGGTTTCCAGCTTGCCAGAAACGGAAGTTGCCCCCCCACACACACGTTCGGGATGAAAGTTCCACTGTCTGGCGGCAAAGCCATACTGTGGCAACAAGCCCCAAAGTCAGGTAATTAAGTGGCAACATGCCAAGGCAAAGGAAACAAATTAAACAGAAAAATGCAACCTTAGACTCCTATTTTGGGGGCAAAGAGAATCGAAGCATAGTACAGGATGAGGGCTCTGAGGTCAGAAATCCTGCTCCAATAGCCCCAGGGGAAAACATGAGTGGGTTGCAGGCCATAGAGGACCTTAAGAAGGACTTTAAAAATCAAATAAGAGAAGTGGAGGAAAAATTGGGAAGAGAAAGTGGCAAGAGGAGATGGGGAGAGACAGGGTAGGGTAAACTATCTCATGTAGAAGAAGCAAGGGGAAGTGGCTGCAGAGGAGGGGAAGAATAGGAAGGCAAAAAGGCAAAATCACATTCTCATTGAATTTGGTTCAGGGAGAGAACGACATACATACTAAATGGGATATCTCAACCTGCAGCACAATAGGGGGAAGTGGGGTGAGAGGAGGGATGATGGATGGGAGGGCATCCTTGGGGGAGGGTAGGTTGGAAGTACCCACTATAGAAGAGGGACAGGATCAAGTAAGGATGGACCAGGTGGTGGGTGGGATGAGTGGGAGGGAATTATCAGCACCCTTGTACAATATATCTACTATGGCAATGTTTTGTATAGCTAGACATGTACAACATATGCTGAATTACTTATCTTCCTAGAGGGAATGGGTGACAAGGGAGGAAGGGAATGGATCTGAAATTCGAGGTCTAAAAATCAAATGTTTCATATATACATATACATATATATACATATACATATATATACATATACATATATATATATATATACATACTATTATTAATGCTCTTTTCCTTGTAATTGGGAGATAAGATTGCAGGTATTGGGACACAAAGATTCACCTTCCTCTAATGGAAAAGTCGAAGGGGTTATGGGAGAAGATGTGGGAGAGAGCAGATTGGGGAAGCGATATCTTGTGGACTGCTATTCTGAGAGGGTGGGTAGGGGAAAAACGGTGGGGGGGAATAATTGTAACTCAAAATCTGGCAGAAATGAATGATGTAAAACAGAAGTTAATAAAGCATTTGTTTAAAAAAATAAAATATTATGGAAATGAATGTTGTAAACTAAAAATAAATGAATATTTAAAAAAAAAGAAAGCCCTCTATTCCTCTGAATGACTATATTTTTCCTTAAAATATGATACTCAGTTTTGCTGGGTAGGTGATTATTGGTTTTAATCCCAGCTCCTTTACCCTCTGGAATATCATATTCCAAGTCATTTTATCCCTCAGTGTAGAACCTGCCAGATACTGGAGTATCTGGATGGCATTTCCACAATGTTCAAATTATTTCTTGCAGGCTGCTTGTAATATTTTCTCTTGATCTGGGAATTTTGGAACCTGGCTAAAATATTCCTAGGAGTTTTCTTTTTGGATCTTTTTCAGTAGGTGTTTGTTGGATTCTTTACACTTCCATTTTGCTTTCTGGTTTGAAAACATCAGGGAAATTTTCCTTGAGAAATTCTTGAAGGATAATTTCTAGATTCTATATTTGATCATGCTTTTCAGGTAGTCCAATAATTTTTATATTATCTGTCCTGGATTTCTTTTCGAAGGTCAGTGTTTTTGTTCCCATGAGATATTTCACATTGCCTTGTATTCTTTCATTTGTTTGGATCTGCTTAACAGCATCTTGATTTCTCATAAAGTCACTAACTTCCATTTACACCAATTTAATTCTGAAGTTATGATTCTCCTCAGTGAGCTTTTGAGATTCTTTTTCCATCTGGCAACTTCAGCTTTTTAAGGCATTCTTCTCATTGCCTTTTTGAGCTTCTTTTGCGTTTGAGTTAGTCTCTTTTTTAAGATGTTATTTCCCTCAGTCAGGCTGTTGACTCTCATTTCATGATTTTCTTGCGTCATTCTCATTTTCATTCCCAATTTTTCTTCCACGTCTCTTATCTGCTTCTTAATGTCCTCTATGGCCTCGAACCAGCTCGAATTTTCTTTTGAAGCTTTTGGTGCAGGAGTTCTGACCTCACAGTTCCCCTCCTGTCCCATGCTTTGATCCTCTTTGCCCCCAGAATAGGAGTCTAATGTTGAATTTTTCTGTTTATTTTGTTTCCTTTGCCTAGGCATGTCATCACTCAATTACTTGGCTTTTTGGCTTGTTGTCATAGTAGGACTCTGCCACCAGCCAGGCAGCTTCCATCGGAAATGCTGGGGTTTTCTCAGCTGCTGGAGGTGTTATTTGGGTGCCCTCTCTGAAGCCTCCACACACTCTGGCAAGCTGGTCACATATCATAGATGGCAATCCACATCCAAGAAGGTTAAAGCAAGAGAGATGACCCCTAGATTGATCGTTTTGTCCCCCTACAGTCTGCAGACCAGTAGCTAAAGCTGCAACAGGAGCTGAAGCTGCTTCCTACTCGGCTGCCGGCTGTCCTTAGCCAGAGGTTAGCTTCTCTGTGTCATTTTGTGGGTTCTGTAGCTCCAAAGTTTTTACAGAGTCTCCTTTTATCTGGATTGAAAGTGAGGAGAGCCTGTGCTGCAAGGGAAGTGGAATTTCTACTCTGCCATCTTGACTCTGCCCCTCACTCAATCTTTTTTTTGTTTTTGCTTTTTTTTTTTTTGGAGGGCAATTGGGTTTAAGTAACTTACCCAAGGTCACATGGCTAGGTTTTTGTTGATTTTTGTCTGTTTGTTTGTTTGTTTTTGGTTTTTTGTGTTTTTTTGGTTTTTTGTGTGTTAAGTGTCTGAGGCTGGATCTGAACTCAGGTCCTTCTGACTCCAGGGCCAGCACTATACTTACTGCGTCACCTAGCCGCCCCCCCCCCCACTAAATCTTGACTCCGCCCTACACTCAAGTGAAAGTTTGGGGTTTCTAAATGTCCTCTCTAGTTCTAAATCTGTGATCTTATAAATAGAGTGCATTGTCCTTGAAGTTGGGGATAGATAGAGCTACAAATAGATATGGATATGTACACACATATATAGATATAGATTTTTTTATTTTGATTTTTTTTGCTTTGTCTATCTTCAGCACTTAGTCACAGAATATTATTTGTAGAATTTGAGTACCAGCTTTTGACCTATCTGTAAAACTTTTCATAACAACTCAGTATCTTTTGCTGAGTGCGGCAGAGATTCATCTCAATCAATCCCCAACAGCTCCCTCTCCCTCAACAGTATTTGGTCTTTCTCTGGTCACCGGAGTGAAAGGGAAAGGAACTAAAAAGGAGACATCAAACATTTCTAACAATACCTATCTCAGTTTTCAACTCTTCAAAGCTGTTTTATACTCCTTTAGAAATACCAGCTGTGACACTAAAAGTGTCCTCGAAAGATCTGTATAGGTCTGCCCTGTAGGGTTAGCTGACCAACAGCATGAACTTTGACCTCCAGTATAGATCAAATGCTTCTACACTTCCTTGTCCTCTGAGATTTTCAGGTAGCATTTGGGGGTTTTAATTCAATCATATATGGACACAAGCACTGAAGAAATAGAATGGGTATGTTAGAAGACTGGTGTGTTGAATAGAATGTTGGACTTTGTAATGGTAATGGGAATTTGAAACTCTTCCCTGCCCCTTAATGAGTCAAATATAATGGCAATATAAATGGGAAGATCTTCCCCATCCATTAATAGGCCCATATGACCTGTTTAAGTCACATGGAAGCCTAAGTTATATGAGTTTGAGCTACATGAAGCCTGTGGTGGGAGGAGCTTGCTGCAGGGGTGGAGCAGGAAGAGTGGAGAAGAGCCCAAAGGAAGTTGGTCACAGCAGTTAGGATAGAGGGGAAGAGAGGACACAGGCAAGCATACCACTAGGATTGGTGAGTGTTTGTTTGTGGGAAGGCATGATCTGAGGGAAGGCTTTGGGCTGGTGCTGCTCCTTATAATGATATTTACTTCTTTCTTGCTATGATGGATATGAGTTTCTAGTGTTGGCATTTGGCTTGCTGGTGTCTGAATAAATGCACCTGGAGCCTGTGGTGAGAGGCTTGGTTTTCAGGAATGCTGTTTGATTAGGCAGTGGGTCAAGAGAATTGTTACATCCTCTGAGGCAGGAGAAGGCTATATAAATCCTGATATGAGGCGTTGTTTTGGGGCTCACTTTGAGAAGTGTTTTGACCAGATGAGAATCTAAGTAGCGGTTGAGCACCCCTGCCCCGGCTTTGAAAACCCAGATGCTGGTTCATCCCTCTCTGGTAACTGACTAGGTATGGTATGCTGTGCCACTTGGTGAATAAATGTTTAGTAATGATATTACTTCATTTTTGATGTTGCCTTTTAGCAGGATATAGTTTCCTTCCTTATCTCTTTTAGTTAGATCTATTTTTGCTTTGGCTTTCTCTGAGATAATGGTTGCTACCCCTGCTTTTTTCCCTTTAGCTGAGGCAGGATATATTTTACTCCAGCCTTTTACCTTTACTCTGTGTGTATCCCCCTGTTTCATATGTGTTTCTTGTAAATAGCATATTGTCGGTTTATGGTTTTTAATCCATTCTGCTCTCTGCCTCCGTTTTATGGGAAAGTTCATCCCATTCACATTCACACTTATGATTACTATATTTATCTTTCCCTCCATCTTATTCCCTCCCCTGTTTATATTTTTATTTTTCCCGTTCTCCCTTCCCCTCCTTAAGAGTTTTCCTTTGGACCCCAGCCTCCCTCAGTATTCCCTCCTTATTAGCCCTATCCTTTTTCCTACCCTTTCCCCTTACTGCTTTTCCCCCCACTTCCAAACCACCCCCAACTTTTTCATAACCCTTTCCCCTCCTGCTGCCTGTAGGGTATTATAGATTTTTATACTTATTGTAGTATGTTATTTCTTCCTCAAACCAAGATTGATGAGAATACATCTCATGCAACACTCCTCTCCCTCCCCTCTTTCCCTCTATAGTGATAAGATTTATGTCTCTTCACAATAGAGTCCTATACTTAACTAATTATGTTATTCCCTCCTTACACCAGAATCAATGAGGGCAAAGCTCATAGAATGTTGCTTTCCCTCCCTTCTTTCCCTCTAGTATAATATTTTTATACCTCTTTGTGTGGCATTATTTACTTCATTCTTTCCTCTTCTTCCATTGCTGTTCCTTTGCAACCCTAAATAAAGTTGTTGTTTTTTGTCATTATTTTCTGTAATTTATACCCACACCCTCTATTCATCTATATTTCTTTTGGATGTCACCATAAGTATAGAAGTCTCAATATTAACAAGTATTAGGTATGTAAACAGTTTGCTCTTATTACATAACAAGTTGTGGCTGTGTGTGTATTTTCTCTATTTCCCTATGTCTCTCTTGAGTCTTGTAATTGGAGGTTGAATTTGCCATTGAGCTCTGGCTTTTTCATCAAGAAGGTCTGAAAGTCCATTATATAACTGAATGACCATCTCCTTGCCTGGAAGATTATGCTCAGTTTCACTGGATAGCTGATCCTTAAGTTGTAACCTGAGATCATTTGCCTTGTGAATTATCACATTAAACTTCCTCCATTCTTTCAATGTAAAAGCTGCCAGATTCAGTGTCATCCTCCCTGTAGTTCTGCAATATTTGAATTATTTCTTTCTGGATGCTTTTATTATTCTCTCCTTTACCTGATAGCTCTGGAATTTGGCTTCAACATTTCACAGACTTTTCAATTTGAGATCTCTTTCAGGAGGTGTCTGGTGAATTCTCTTGATTTCTATTTTACCATCTGGTTCTAGGATCTCAGGGTAGTTTTCCTTGATGACTTCTTGGAAGATGTTGTGCAGGCTCAGTTTTTCATCATGATGTTCCCATAGACCAATAATTTTCAGATTGTCTCTCCTCAATTTATTTTCCAGGTCAATAATCTTTCCATTGAGATATTTTTCCTATATTAATAATTTTTTATTCTTGTTATTTTGGTTGACTGATTCATGGTGCATCATAGAGTCATTAGTTTCAATTTGGTTGATTCTAATTTTTAGCAAATTATTTTCCTCAGATAGATTTTGAAATTCCTCTCTTATATGTTCAGATTTCATTTTTCATTCACACATTTTTCTTCTTAAGGTACCATATGCTTCATTGTAATGATTTTATAATTTTGCAATTTTAATTTTAAAAGAATTATTCATTTTATCTTCTACTTCTCTAATTTGATTTTCAAAGTTCTCTTTGAGTTGATCTAAGAATGCTTTCTGTGCTTGAGACCAGTTCATATTCCTTGTTGAGGCTTCAGCTGTGGATGTGGAGTCAACACTGTCACCTTCTGAATTTGCTTCCTCCCTCTCACAATAATAGGATTCTAGAGCCTTGGTCTTTGCAGTCTGCTTTTTTCCCCCCATTCTGAGGCAGGACCTTAGCCATGCCCTTTCTCTAGGGTCCCCAAGCCTTTACTGTTTAAAGTTTTTCTCTGGGGCAATAATTACTGTTTTCAGGGTCAGAGGGGGTAATTGGAGCAGCTGTTGTTCATTCTGCCATCCAGGTCCCTGGAAGTTCAGATAGGTGCTTTTTAAATTTCCAGGCTGTCTGTTGCTAGTCCCATGAGTAGCTGCTGCCACTGCCATGGGGCCTGCATTTGTCTTTTACCCAGTTCCATCAGATCCCAGCCCTGCAGTGATAGGCCTGGGAATGGCCCTTGTGGTTGGTAGATCAACTTGCCACCACATTGACCAGGCCTTCTCCGGGTCTCCATGTGCTGTGTTGTCCAAGCTTCCCCATGCCCCGTCCCCAAGTCATTGTTCTGGCCTTGCCACATCTAAAGCAAATTTTTAATCTTAATTTTGCTGAAATGAAAAGATAGAGGAAAAACTGTGTAAAAACAGTTATGTCACTTTATCAGTTCCGCTAAACCCTGTCTTATAATGTTTATATCTGCCGTAAAGAAAACCAGGTATTTACACCTTGATCTGTAGTTAAAGAGAAGCTTACAGCTAAAACAATTTGGCTATCATTTATGAAGCTTGTAAAATTGTTAACAAAGTTACTGTGTTAAAACCAAAACCTCAGGTTGTTCATTGATTACTGTACATGGAAAGGAGGAGACTGGGTGAAAACCTTATTTGGATTCATTCTGCCCATTCAGAACACTCTTCCTGCATGCATAGGACTTGGCAAAGCAAGGGCATCACCATCAGCCCTCCCTAGGGTCCATGTCAATTCTCCTCATTTTGTAAAGCTGCCAAGGTCCCTGGAAACCATCTCTATTGGCAAGGTCATCAGCCTGGGAAAGGAACTTGTTTGAATTATGTAGTTCCTAACAATAAGCTTAGCTGGCTGAGGAGGTACAAGTCTATGTAAAAGCAGTAGAAGCAATTTCTAACAATTGGCTTTAACACTAGGACAAGTTTAAATATGAGAAAGAAAAATGTTAAATGAAATCCCTTATGAATGAAACACCTAGTAAATCTTTATTGTTTATTACAGTTCCATGAGAAAAAAATTAACTGTAAGTAGCTCTAAGCTTTGTTTGGTGAAGATTGATGTTTAAGATTAAAAAGTACCACAAATAAAGCCAATGTAACCAAGATCAAGAGGGAAGTGAGAAATTGGGAAAGATTTTTTACAAACTATGTCTGTGATAAAGGGCTCATTTCTAAAATATACATAGAATTGAGTCAAATCTATAAGAAGGCAAGTCATTCCCCAATTGATAAATGGGCAAAAGATAAGGACAGGTAGTTTTCAGAGAAAGAAATTAAAATATCTATAAGCATATGAAGAAATGCTCTAAATCACTATTGACTAGAGAAATGCAAATCAAAACAACTCTGAGGTACCACATCTCACCAGTCAGATTGGCTAAGATGACAAAACAGGAAAATGACAAATGCAGGAGAGGATGTGGGCAAATTGGAACACTAATGTGTTGCTGGTGGAGTTGTGAACTGATCCAACCATTCTGGAGAGCAATCTGGAATGATGCCCAAAGGGCTATAAATAACTGCATACCCTTTGA